>OY992876.1:262163051-262413051 GCA_963921405.1 Cepaea hortensis | reverse complement strand
TCTTTTTTCATTTCACATTTTATTGTCACCTTTTTTTTTGTGTGGATATCACCATTGTTGCTGTTTTCTTGATATTCGAGAAGAGTCTTTTCTTGACACCCCCTGTTACTACAATGTCCAACACTGCAACTAATAAGCGCACAATCATAACAATATAAATTACATGTTTTGCAATATAAAATAACACGAATTAATGCCGCTTTACAGAACACAAATGCGGAAAACATGGATGTTGCGGTTACTAGCCTACATCAGCAAACAAATACACAAAACGCAACATGTAAACAGAAGGAAGACACTATCGCGACTGCCATATGAGGAAATATAAGATAAGAGCTTTAAATTATGGCATAATTACCCAATGAAACAGCTGATCTAGAGTTACACATCAAGGTGACATAGTCATCTACACCGATGGGTCAGTGCTGAGAAACAGGCGTAATGTTTTGGGGTTTCATCGCAAAGGTTAATGGACGATAGAGATGATGGTGTGCGCGTGACAACAGACAAAGAGAAAGGGGAGGCGTTTCTCCAGAGATTTTTAGAGCAGACCAATCATAATGATATGGACACCAGGGATGCAGTTAGAGAGGAGTTATCTGGCACCACGAAGAATATGCAGTATGAAGACATCATACGGGTGGAAGATGTTAAACACATTTTGAAAAAGGCAAAGGACACGGCACCAGGGCCCGATGGGGTCAGGTATGGCCACATGAAGGGTTTGAGCGATGCAGACCTGGAGGAGATGACCGACTGCTTTAACCAGAGCATTAGGACAGCAACAGTACCGCAGGATTGGGTGCACAGCTATCTCATCCCTCTCCCAAAACCATTTAAGGATCAGTCAAAGCTTAGCGGTTTTAGGATCATCACCCTTCAAAATACTTTTGGGAAGGTTTTAGAGAAGATAGTCGCTGTTAAGCTGCAGGATTTTTTGGAAAGGGGGAAGCTGCTTCCAAGAGGCCTGGGGAGCTACAGGCCAGGAAAAGATACCTGGTCAAATGCAGCCACTTTTGCCTTTGATGTTTATGAGGGGTTCCAGAGTAGACAGGAAACGATGGCGGTAGCGCTTGATCTCGAGGATGCGTACAATAGAGTTCGATATGATATTTTGATGACCGTACTGATGGAAAAGGGGGTCTTCTTCTTCTTCTTTCGTTCGCTTGAAATATGTCTATATCTGCAATGTCGTCTCTTGCATGAATTGAACTGTTTTTTTCAGTTCACACAGTGGTCTATAGAGTTTATCTTCCACTGTCGTCTCTCTAGGCCAGAAGGTTTGCCTAGATATGTTATATTTTGGGCAGTCTTGGAGTATGTGCTCTGCTGTCTGCGACGCCAATCCACATGTGCACATGGCTGTTTCACCAATCTTGAATTTTGTATACATGTGGTTGCGTAATCTATTGTGTCCTGTTCTGAGGCGCAGAATAATGACTTGTTCTGGTCTGTCCATAATGTGGTAGTCATCTTGAGCAGGTTTTGGTGGCTTTCTGACTGATTTGATCATTCTTTTCTTTTGGTGGTATGTAACGGGCACATCAGGCTGTTCCTCTTTGGCTCCTTCCTTAGCCAATTGATCAGCTCTGTCGTTTCCGGGTACTCCACAGTGGGATGGTATCCACTGTATGGTGACTTTATGCTGACTGCTAAGTTCAGAAAGTAGTGTCCTTAGTACTGGCAATTTCCCAGAGAGGAGCGCCTCGAGTACTGATTTTGCATCTGTTAGTAGCACCACAGGTTGTGTACCATTGCTGTTATTTAGTAATTTCTCTGTTGCTATCTTGATTGCCTCAATTTCGGCATCATAGTTATGGCAGTACTTTCCTGTCGGTACTCTGGCTGTGTCCCTAGTATTATTTGGGTATTCTATGTACACTCCCGCTCCTCCATTGCGAACAGCATTTTGTGCTGACCCATCTGTGTAGACTCGGATCCAGAGGTCCTGTGGGTATTCTTCATCAAGGAAGCTGAGAGTGGCTGTTCTGCGCTGCACACTGTTCTGTTCTTCCTTGTCAAATATTCCTCTCACTTTTGTCTGGATTTGTAACGATAGTCTATGCTCATCTTTCCATGGAGTTCGCTCTGGAATAGTTGTTAGGGGGATACCAACTGTGGGCAGATCAGTGGTTTCTCTGCAGAGTCGTTTAGCATGGTGGATAAAACTACTTCTTTTCAACCGCCCCATAGCTAGGTTTTCAAATCTGTTCTTCATAGGGTGGCCTGGCAAGCTGAGGAACTTTTCTGCTTGTATTAGCGTTTTCGTATCTCTGCGCTCACTCAGTGCCTGTGTCCTCCCCATCTTCTCCATTTCCACTATAGGGGTTGATCTCATCCCTCCTGTGGTGACTCTAAGTGCTTGATTTTGCACCTTGTCCAGCTCTTGTAGTGTGGTATTTGATGCTGAACACTACGCAGTTGACCCATATTCCAGGTGTGGTCGTATGCTCTGTTGGTAAACTTTGCTAAGTATTTTCGTACTGGCTCCCCATGTGGTTCCACTTAGCTTTCTCAGGATGGCTATTTTCCTTCTGGCTTTTGCTACTGCTTTGTTGATGTGCTTTCTCCATGTCAGCTTGCCATCAAATGTTACTCCAAGGTATGTTGGTTCTTTATCTTCTCTTAGGGGTGTTCCATTTATCTGGATGATCCCTGCCTTTTGTTTTGGAGAGAGGGTAAATAGGGTGGTGCTGCACTTGTCAGTGTTTATGCTGACACACCATCTATTTGCCCATGCAGCAAATGTATCTACAGCTCTTTGTAGCAATCTGGTGGCCACTGATGCATATTCATTTGTGCTCCATAGAACCAGGTCATCGGCATACATTGCCGCTTTAATTCCATGCGGTAGGTGAGCAACAAGATCATTGATGAAGATTAGAAAAAGTGTGGGGGACAAGACTCCGCCCTGGGGGACACCGTGACGCAGTAGTACTTTCTTGCTCTTGAGTCCGTCTATCTGTACTCGGGCTCTTCTGTTGTGCAAGTATGCTTTCACCCATTTGTACATTCTTCCATTGACTTTGCAGTTTCTCAGTTTCTTCATCAGACCTTCTTTCCAGACTTTGTCAAAGGCTTTCTTCAGATCTATCCATGCCGCAAGCACCAGCTTCTTCTCTTGGAATGCATCCTCAATTTCTTGAGAGAGGTAGGTTGTCTGATCTTCCGTAGAGTAGCACTGCCTAAAGCCAGCCTGCTGTGGCACAAGGATGTTTTTACTTTCAATGTACCACTGCAGTCTGTGATTGATGATGCGCTCCAGTGTTTTGCAGAGACAGCTGGTGAGGCTAATTGGTCTGTAGCTAGAGGCAATGGAACCATCTTTCCCTGATTTTAGAAGGGGTATCATGATTGCTTCTCTCCAGGCTTGTGGAACACTGCCTAAGGTCCAGCTGTTATTGAAGATCTGCAACAGCTTTGTTTTGGGCTCTGTTCCTAGGTTCCTGATCATTTCATTGGAGATACCATCAGCTCCTGGTGACTTTCTCATTTTCAGTTTTGATATGGCTAGCTCCAGTTCGCTGATTGTGATTGGTGCCTCCAGAACCTCATGTACTATTTCCTTCTGTCCTGTATGTTGTCGTTTCTCTCGAATCTCTTGTTGTTTCTCTGGACTAATTTTGATATTGCTATCTTGTGCGAACGAGTCCGCAAAATGGTCAGCTGCTTGCTTTCTTGTTAAGATTTTTCCATCTTTATGTAGTGCAATTTTTGAGTTTCTCCCTGTGCCCTCGTCATTAAGCTGTTTTATTAGCTTCCACAATTTCCTTGTGTCTCTTTCAAAGTTCAGAGTCTCCGTTTTCTCCTGCCAGCTTTTCCGTCTAGCCTGCAGCTTGGCCCTTTGAAATTTGGCTTTTGCATGCTGGAATTTATTGTGGTGCTCTTGGCTGGGTGTGGCCTCTGCTTGCTTTCTACACACTTCAACATCATTATGCAACTGTTCCAGTTCACTACTCCAGTAGGGTTTATATTGTTTACGGGCTCCTCTTGGTACTGTTTCTCGCGCTGCCTGTAGTATGCATTTCCCAAACTCTTCAACTGCTTTATTTATGTCTTTCTCAGTGTTCAGGTTTCTAACCAGTATGCTGGTGCGATGCTTGTACATTGCCCAGTCTGCTTTCTTGTAGTTCCACCTCGAGAGGGTGCTGCTTTCACTTACAAGCTTATTTTCTACGGTTAGAAAGACTGGCCGATGGTCACTGCCACCAAGTTGTTTCCCAACAGTTCGTGTAATGTTCCACTCCAGGTCTGGTGAATGAAAAGCCAGGTCAGGTGTAGTTGTAGAGTGCCATGATCTCGAGTAGAAAGTATGTGGGTCGGACGGCTTGTTAATCAACATGAATCTATTCTCATCTTGCCAGTCTTCCAGTCTCTCTCCTCTCTGGTCCATGTGATCATAGCCCCAGCTCTGCGAGTGGCTGTTGAAATCGCCACACACAATCATTTTTTCTTTTAGTGGTAGAGTGTCCAGTGCCTGTGGGCGGTCACTTGGACAGTAGTAATTGATCAGATGTAGATCTGTATTACCTGTCTTAAGTTTAAGTGTCTGATACTCAGCCCCTTCCATGTAGACTTTGATTTGGGAAGCCATGATGTTATTTCTTACAAGGGTCAGTATCCCACCTTTTCGCCTGTTCTTTCGGTCAGATCGGTAACACTGGTAGCCTCTGATTTTGAAGGCTATATTTTCATTGAGGTGAGTTTCTTGCAAGCAACATATGCTTACTTTTTCTTGGTCCAAGATTTTTTCTAATTCTATTTTTTTGTTGCTGACTCCCTCCGCATTCCAGTGCATTATTTTAAGTCTTCGTTTAGTATAGCCAGTCGTCCTATTCTCATGTCCCCTGGCTCCACAGGACATCTGAGAAGGACCTCCAGTAGTTGGGGTTGGACCCTTTCGAGACATAGGGCCCGGCACTGCACCTGCCTGGGGGTCCAAAGCAGGGCGAGCACCATAACGATTAGCAGTAGTCGACATATTCCATTTTGCGTGATTGCGTGGCATCCTGATTTCTGTGGTGCGCCTCTTGGCTGGTTGCCTCCGTCTTCAGCACCTTTCTTTGCTAGAGCAGACTGTGGTCTCACTCGAGTGTAGATGTGTACGCGCGCACACACCTGTCTGCGCATGCATGTACGTGCATACACATCTAGAGCATACTGGTTATTTTCCGGCGCCAGAGACTCGCCGTCGCCCCTTCTCCTGTTAGTTTAAACAGGCCCGCCACGTGAAGGCCAGGAGTTGGACTTTTGCTGCATAGGTTATGTATTCACGAGCCATTGAGGTATTTGAGCAATGTTGGGCGCTCACCCCAACACCGCGCCTCGGCTACATACAGCAACATTTGGAACCCGAAAAGGGGGTCAATCCCTGGTTGGTGAACTGGATAGCAGCCGTCCTGTATTCTCGTCGGGTTGCTCTCCGACTGGGTGCATGGACCTCAGAGCCACATATGTTAACCCCGGGACTGCCACAGGGATCTGCAGTCTCACCGGTGCTCTTTAATGTGTATACGAGCAAGATTGCACACCTAGAAGCACCATGGGGTTGGAAGAATACTAACATTTGCAGATGATATTCTTGCATATAGGCAGGGGAGAGATAGGGAGCAAACAGCCCAGGAGTTACAGGCGACAGTAGATAAAGTGATTGACTGGTGCACAGAAATGAGTGCTGTCATCCACCCGGAAAAGGCGGCGGTTTTGTAGTGCTCTCTGGACAACAGGATTGTAAGAGCTGCTGTCCCAAGCCTCGCGATAGATGGTAGAAATGTCAGCAGAGAAAACAAACTGAAGTATCTGGGGATCACATTTGACAGGAGCCTATCCTTCAAGGACCATGTGGAGATGGTTGTGACAAGATCTCAAAAGGGACTTTGTGCACTTAAAACTAGGGCTGCAATGGACACAGAGCAGAGAATGCTTTTCACACTATACCAGCACTTGATCCTCTCAGTAATTGATTATGGATTGGGTCTGCTCACTGTCTCAGAGAGTCAGCTGGTGAAGTTGGAGCGCATACAGAACGAAGCTATGCGGGTCATTCTGGGATGCACTAGAGACACCCCAGTAGTGTGTATGCGTTACATCCTTGGTCTGCCGACTGTTGCTGGCAGGCTCAAGGTGATACCTCAGAGTAGCTGCAGACACAGACCACCCACTGCATGAGGCGCTGGACGCTGTTAAGGGTCAGCGACTGATAAGAGGGAAATCATGGATGGCTCAGGAGGCTTGATCGTAGCCTGTCCTTCAGAGATCATGTCGATTATGTCATAACGAAGGCTCGAAAAGGTTTGTCAGCAATGAGAGTCATGGCGACTGCCAATATCGAGCAAAGACTGCTAATACTTCTGTTCCAAGGACTTGTACTTTCACGCATCGAGTATGCCCTGGCCATCCTCACTGTCAGCCCTACACAGATTGGAAGACTCGAAAAGGTACAAAACGAAGCCATGCGCATCATTTTGGGCTGCACGAGAGACACCAGCTGTGTAGCAATGAGATACCTCCTTGACTTCCCGACAATGGAACACAGGATCAAGATCTGGAGAGCTCGTGCATACTTAAAAATAAATGCAGATGAGCAGCACCCTCTGCATGACGCTATATTCAGAGAAAAGGGTGACAGGCTAAAGAGGGGCAAATCATGGATGGGTCGGGCGGAAGATGTCGTCAGACAGGTCTGCAGTCTTACCAGTATCAACCCCGGCAAGGAATGGGTGCCGGTGCCTCCAGCCTTTAAGTGCACTTTTTCCTGCATTATCACACTCGACAGACGGTGCAGAGAGCAGAACCCTGCCGCTGTCAATGCAGAGGTTAACGCGCTCATCTATGAACACTCAGATAGCCCCGAAGTGCTCATCTATACAGATGGATCCGTTGTAAAGCAGCAGAGAAGTGCGTGGGCATTTACAGCCCGTTCAGCGGGCCGAACCGTTCAAGAATCCAATGGTGCCCACTCTATGACCACGAGCAGCTTGACGATGGAGGTGATGGCAGTTACACAGGCTTTCATATGGCTGGAATCACAGCATTATACCAACGTGTGTGTACTAAGTGATTCAATGAGCATGATTCAGAAGGTCGAAGCTGGATCTGTACGTAGACAGTGGACTGAATCGCTGCGGAAGTCTGTTGTCCGTAAAGTCACCTTCATCTTCGTCCCGGGACATGCGGGAGTCGAGGGAAATGAACGAACTGACAAACTGGCTGGCTCTGCACCCCCTGTAGATGGCCAGCCCATGGATCGTACCGATGTTATTAACGTCCTTAAAGATTTGGCGAGAACAGAGGATTTTGACGTCAGTGATTCCACATCGCTGTCCAGGATGAAAGACCTGGGAGTAAGTATCGGCACAGCCAGACGCGAGAGGTACATCGGGAAAACAAAGTGCCTCGTCAACCAACACAGAACTGGCACTATTAGCCATCGGACGCTGATGCATATGCTGGGGGGGGGGGAGGATCTGAGCACCTATGGACATGTCCGGAGTGCAACGAAGATACCCCAACTGATAACTGACCGGCACGAACAAATGACAAACATGAATTAATTACACATACAAGTAACTTGTGTGTGTAACATACAAACTTGTAAATATCAATTGGGGAACCCCGTGAAACCATTAAGAAAGTTAATAAGAAAAACACACATATTGTTTGGCACCGATAGAAGTAGAGAACAGAAGTAAAGACTAGAGGGCGTACTAGACAACATACAAATTGAAAACTATAGGCTAGAATACAGGTCACTAACTATAGTTCTCCATGGTATGTTGTCTAGTGCGTCCTTCAAAATAATAATGAAAGACCAACCATTTTTACACAAAGAAAATTGATATATTTTGGTCACTTGGAACGTCATGAGAGTTTGGAGAGAACAATAATGGAGGGGTATATGCCTGGGAAGAGAGGAAGAGGAAAGCCAAAGAGAAGATGGGTGCAGGATGTGGCGGGTGATCTCCAGATGAGTGTATCGGACGCAGGACATCTTGCTTGTGATCGAGAAGTTTTCAGGAAGGTTGTTATGGGAGCTAGGTTCTGCAAAGGACATGCTACTGAATGAATGAATCCATTTTTTAAGATGGAAGTTCAGAATGCTCCTAATCATATGAAATCTGGCAAGACCCCGGGTTTAGATAACACCACAACAGATATGATCAATTTCTTATAAAAATATGGAATAGACCTGGTCACGAGACTGCTGAACGCAATATATGATACCTCTAGTCTCTAATTCGGTCTCCCTGGCGAAGGAATTAACGACTTTCTCCGTACACCCGTATATTCACGTGAGGAAAACAGCTGCGCGAGATTCGGCAGCAGATCACGTCGCGTTGGTTACTTATGGGGTATGTGAGCCGGTCGCTCAGAAAGCAATGGCAAACTACTGAGCGTAATCTTGCCAAGAACATCAACAACAGTTTAAAAATGCTGGTGTTGACTGCAACGTCCTGTAAAGGAGAGTGAACCCAACTGGAAGATGAGGCGGTTTCCCAGTGTCTTACGACCACGTACCTTCCGTCACATGCCCTTGTCTGATCTCCAGGACTTCATTGCCTTTCTCTCCAACTTTCATCCTAGCATCAGACTCACCTCCACTATTTCTTCGTCGGCTGTCAATTTCTTAGATCTAACAGTCTCTTTAGGTTCCGTGGATCTGCGTACGACGGTTTTTATAAATCAACTGACTCCCATGCATTCCTTCTCTATACCTCCTCACATCCCTCCTCTTGTAAGGACTCTATTCCTTTCTCCCAACTTTTACGTCTCCGACGACTTTGTTAGGATAATAATGACTTCCGTCAAAAAGCCCACGAAATGTTGGATTTCTTCCGCCTTCGTGGCTATCCTGATAAAGTTTTGTCTACAGCTCTTTACCGCTGTCAGTCTATCAGTCGTGTCGAGCTCTCTCCTCGAGGTCTAAACCACGAAACAATAGGCCGATCCTTTCATTAACCTACCATCCCCATAACATTGCTGCCAAGAATATCCTCCTTAGGCACCTATCTATTCTCCAGGCAGACCCGATCACTCGCGATGTCTTTTCAGAGGCCCCTCTGGTGGCTTACAGACGGGATCGTAACCTCAGGGTTGTGCTGGTCCATAGCAGTCTACCCCAACCTCATAAGTCTCTTCTTGGCACGATGGCTTGTCTTTGATCACGTTGTAAGACCTGCCCACATGTAATTCAAACCCAGAGTCTGGCATTCCCTAAGACCACTTTCCACATCCGTGAGGATTTCTCATGCACGAGTCGCAACGTTATCTATGCGATCGTCTGCACACGTTGTGACATGAGATATATTGGAGAGATAGGTCTACGTCTTGCTGACAGATTTAGGCAACACCTATCTGATATCAACAGTGGTGCCCAGAAATCGGTACCAATGCACTTCAACAGTTCTGACCACTGTGGCGTGGCGGAAATACAGGCCACGGCGCTCAAATCGTGCGCATCTCACGAACGTGATCGTAAGACACTGGAAAACCGCCTCATCTTCCAGTTGGGTTCACTCTCCCCTCATGGCCTCAATGTCCAACATAGTTTCATTTAACTTTCAACTTCCCATCATCAAACATTTAGCGCTCAAGACGCATTCAACCAAGACAGATAAGTAAAATCTGTATTTTCATGTAGTGTTCCTCAATTAATGTTGTGTCTGTTTGTGTTGTTTTGTTCTGTGTTGACGAAGGCTTTAGCCGCAACATTCATTTTGTTTCTTGTAATCTTGTTCTAGTAAAGCTCATAATCTACTTATGGTTTTTTTTTTTTTTTTTGTGATTCATTCATTGTAAAGGATGTGCAACTTTTTAAAAAAATGTCTCTAATTCTTCTCTCTTCTTCTATAAGCGCCAAACAATACGTGAATGAATTAATTAAGGAGATGTTTTACACGAAACTTGGTGAATACTTAATTACAGAATCGACATGACTGCAACTTGGGACATTCATACATATCCTACTCCCCTATAAAGCTACCGAAGTGATCATCATCATCATCATCATGTGCCATGCCGATAAGTCTGGGAGGTTATGTTTCGCCACCTCACACGATCACCAGTTGTGTTCTTGTCTTGATCATGCCATGTGGCCGAGCCATCCAGATATTTACTTCTCTGCCTTCCCCTTGTTCTTTTCCCTTCAATCTTCCCAGTTGTCACCAAATTCTCTAGTTTATTTCTTCTCATTATGTGCCTAAAACATGTGACTGAATGCGTCTAATTATCTAATCAATTTGCGGCTTTTATTTTCCTGTTGTAGGACTTGCTCATTGGTTTTTCAGCCCGTCCATGGGATTCTTTACGTTTCCAATACTGAGGCGACAAAGCTTCGGAAACAGCTGCTCATTTCTTACTACCCCCATTTTCCCTCCACACGCTTGTTTCACTTTTGATTGGGTTAGACTTAGTTTTTAAATAACTGCTACGGATCCACGCCGACCAGGAAGTCACCCCACCTGGGAAGCAAGGGGCACCCAAGCTGGGTCTAGCAATCACCCGGACCGGAAATGTCAGCCCAAGCCGAACCTCTGCAGTCATGCATCAGTAATAACGACCGCTTGTGATGGAGTAGTATGTCTAGCAAGGATCACGCCCCGAGGTCCCAGGGGTAGGCCCAAGCCTTATTAGAAAGAGCCCAGAGGAAGTGCTGGTTCGTCTGGGAGCAATGCAGGAGGGTGGATCTGCAAGCCGTGAACGGGGCAAGAAGATAGCAAAACAGCAGTAACGACGTCTACTGAGAGGACATAGCTAGCCACCAAGGTAGAGGAAAAGACTGACCAACTGCTGGAGGAAGAAGCTGGCTTTCCCACAGTCAGTCGTGGTGTGGTACCAATGCTGGTAGATGCACCGAGCGCCCAATGTTCACCACCGGAGGTGGGATGGCCTCTGGGCAGACACTCTTAGCGATTTTGAATAACCGGGAAGGTTAACCCGGTCAACAAATGCCCGCAGAAGTCGGATGTGTCTGCCTAACAGCGCAAGAACGCAGCTCTGCTGTAAACAGGCACAACGCAGTCACGTCCGGGAAAAAAAATCCAGATGAACGCAGAAGATGATGATTTTGAATAACGAAGACACAAACAATAGATTGCACGATTTATGCCTGGCATATTTCGCTGCATCTCATCAGGTACATTCTGCAGAATTCACACAACATAAACTAAAGTAACTAGATAATCCTTCAAGCTGAAATATACACGTTCGCACAGTAACGTCAATTGGCACATCAATAAACACAACCACAAACAAGACACCCATCAATGAACACCAACACAAACAAGACATTCACCAATGAACACAACCACAAACAAGACATCCATCAATGAACACAACCACAAACAAGACATTCATCAATGAACACAACCACAAAAAAGACATCCATCAATGAACACAACCACAAACAAGACATCCATCAATGAACACAACCACAAACAAGGCATTCATCAATGAACACAACCACAAACAAGACATTCATCAATGAACACAACCACAAAAAAGACATCCATCAATGAACACAACCACAAACAAGACATTCATCAATGGACACAACCACAAAAAAGACATTCATCAATGAACACAACCACAAACAAGACATTCATCAATGAACACAACCACAAACAAGACATTCATCAATGGACACAACCACAAACAAGACACCCATCAATGAACACCAACACAAACAAGACATTCATCAATGAACACAACCACAAACAAGACATCCATCAATGAAAACAACCACAAACAAGACATTCATCAATGAACACAACCACAAAAAAGACATCCATCAATGAACACAACCACAAACAAGACATCCATCAATGAACACAACCACAAACAAGGCATTCATCAATGAACACAACCACAAACAAGACATTCATCAATGAACACAACCACAAAAAAGACATCCATCAATGAACACAACCACAAACAAGACATTCATCAATGGACACAACCACAAAAAAGACATTCATCAATGAACACAACCACAAACAAGGCATCCATCAATGAACACAACCACAAACAAGATATCCATCAATGAAGACAACACAAACAAGACATTCATCAATGAACACTAACACAAACAAGACATTCATCAATGAACACCAACACAAACAAGACATCCATCAATGAACACAACCACAAACAAGACATTCATCAATGAACACTAACACAAACAAGACATTCATCAATGAACACCAACACAAACAAGACATCCATCAATGAACACAACCACAAACAAGACATCCATCAATGAAGACAACACAAACAAGACATTCATCAATGAACACTAACACAAACAAGACATTCATCAATGAACACCAACACAAACAAGACATTCATCAATGAACACAACCACAAACAAGACATCCATCAATGAACACCACCACAAACAAGACATCCATCAATGAACACAACCACAAACAAGACATCCATCAATGAACACCAACACAAACAAGACATTCATCAATGAACACAAACACGAACAAGACATCCATCAATGAACATAACCACAAACAAGACATCCATCAATGAACACCAACAAGACATTCATCAATTAACACAACCACAAACAAGACATTAATCAATGAACACCAACACAAACAAGACATTCATCAATGAACACAAACACGAACAAGACATCCATCAATGAACATAACCACAAACAAGACATCCATCAATGAACACCAACACAAACAAGACATCCATCAATGAACACCACCACAAACAAGACATTCATCAATGAACACCAACACAAACAAGACATCCATCAATGAACACAAACAAGACACCCATCAATGAACACCAACACAAACAAGACACCCATCAATGAACACCAACAAGACATCCATCAATGAACACAAGACATTCATCAATGAACACAACCACAAACAAGACATTCATCAATGAACACAAGACATTCATCAATGAACACAACCACAAACAAGACATTCATCAATGAACACAACCACAAACAAGACATCTATCAATGAACACAAGACATTCATCAATGAACACAACCACAAACAAGACATTCATCAATGAACACAACCAGATCTTTCCAAAAGTATGTCATTTATTTTATCTGCCAATGTCTGAGAGGAACCATTAGCACAAATATTCTTTGTTTCAACAGAAAAGTGTGTCTTGTGAGACATAGTTCGCTGGCCAAAAAAAAAACAAAAAAAAACACACCACCCAACAACAACAACCCACTCTCGCAACCACTCATCTGCAACTGTCCATCATTTAGCTTGCCGAAAAGAAATCCAACGTGTGTATATACAACTGACCTTGTACCACATACAATGCACTGCTTTGGTTACATCCACCAGGACAACAAAAAGGTTTATGTAAACAACAACAACAACTGTAAGGTATAGCAATAAAGTACACAGTGAGAGAGAATTGTTATCACCATTGTCATCTTTGGTTCAGTGGGGATCCCAAGATCAACCGAAACACACATAAGCTGAAATAAGGGAAGGATGTGGTGGCCGCACTGCAGATGTGAAGCCAATCCATATAGTGGATAATAGACAGGTTCATCATCAGTGGAATACACCAAATTCATAGTTGGGTCCCTCACCTATATATCAACTTTGTATATGATAGATGGATCCACCAGCTGTGAAATACATCAACTACATATATGATAGACGGATCCATCACCTGTATATCAACTTTGTAGATAACAGTTCCATCATCTGTGAAATATATCAACTTCGTTGTTGATAGACAAATCCATCACCCACTGAATATATCAACTACGTATATGATAGATCCATAGATGGTGTACGGATCAATTGCCCATTGAATTCATCAACTATATATTATAGACAGATCCATCATCTATTGAATATATCAACTATGTATATGATAGATCCATCATCCATTGAATATATCAACTACATATATGACAGATCCATCATGCATTGAATACACATGTAGTTGATTCACAGATCCATCACCCACTGAATATATCAACTACGTATATGATAGATCCATAGATAGTGCACGGATCAATTACCCATTGAATTTATCAACTATATATTATAGACAGATCCATCATCTATTGAATATTTCAACTATGTATATTACAGATCCATTGAATATATCAACTACATATAAGACAGATCCATCATGCATCGAATACACATGTAGTTGATTCACAGATCCATCACCCACTGGATATATCACTTATGTAGTTAATAGATAGATCCATCACCAATTAGATATATTTGCTCTGTAGACAACAGACAGATCCATCATCTTTGAAATAAATCAACTCAGTGGATAATAGATGGATCCAGCATCCACAACAGGATGAGGGGGAGACAACAACAAAACACACTCACTGGCATTATGTATCAATATACTGATTTATTACTGTACATTTACTCTTCACGCATGACTAATCAGCGGTCACAACAGCCTGGTAAGTAAGACTTCCACACACACACACACAATGACACACAAGATATAATAATTTACATTACAGTGCATCTGAAAGAAACAATCTGCTACCCCCATTCCATTCATCTTCACGACCCTGGTACCATTTCACATGTACAGAATCTACCCACAATAGAAATTTCAGAACCCACCCACAATTAAATTTACCGAGTGCTGAAATGAAGAGAGCATACGACCCTCATCCTAACATAAAATGCCCTGCTAAGTTGGATGTGTCAGTCAAGAAGTGCAATTATCACAGCCTCACTGCAAACACACAACACAACTATAATCAACCTCAAGAGAAACAAGGAAGAAAGAAGAAAAAAAATCACCTGTTCATTAAAATTCTCAGCAAGACAATATGAATCCTGACAGCTACTGCGCTAGAGACATATTACTACAGATTGTTCAAGCACTTGATCACAGCTTTACAGTGTGTGGTGACTAGTTCATTTCCACGCTAGTTACCGATGCCCCTACTTCAGAACAGTGTCTAGTAGCTGGCTACCTATCTTACAACTCCATGTATAGATGTTGTGCCAGACAACAAATGATGACTGACAGAACATCAAGGAAGTGAGCAACTGGCAACTGAACCACCATGAACATTCGTAGATTCTCTGCACAACATTAACACACATCCAGGTGGATACGATGTCCAGACAACATTCCTTCTTAGCAGCGTACAAACTGCGCAGATTAAACATCCCGCAGGTGATGGAAATCATAAAGAGTAGGCCACAAAGCCACTAAGCTGGCAATACTGTTACTTCATTGAAATCATACGCGCTGATCGTTTGAAAGACGTACATAGTAAACAACAAGGGTACAGGTAAGTCACTTGTATATTGGTATGTTCATGTAGTTGTGTGGGTTTGTGTTTGTTTATTCTGTGCTAATGAAGGTCCATGTTGTAACTTGTGATGGTGTTCTGGTAAAGCTCAATATATACTACAGCTGTTTTAGCGATTCTCTCATGGCAATATTGTTGGGGAAAGTCAAATCGTCGCACAGGTAGATGAAAGCCCACCACCTGAGGTGGAATGTGTCTAGCTGGAGGAGACCTGACACAAACGCACTCTGGAGCCAGACACACTGACCTTTCAGATGAGACATCTCTCAAAAAAGGGACGAAGATGAAGAAATCATGTGTCCGCTACTCAACCTGTCACACCATGGAACAATCCAGTAAAATACCTCTCAGATGACATAACCTGAGCACAGAGCTGTAGTCTGAGGTCATTCCAACACCAACAACCACAATGTTAACACACAATTTCCATCAAATATTTCAGTCAAAAAGACAACCTGGCCACCAGAGACCACAATAATGTTTATCAGGCAAGTATATATTCTTGGATGAAATGGTATATTTTCCTAAATAACTCATGAATTTGTCTCACACTGACACCATCCCTGTCCAGCAATAATATGTTGTCTGATCATCATGTGCCACACCGATAAGCATGGGAGGTCATGGCCCACTATCTAACCAATCACAGCCTTGAGCCAGGTCGGCGTTCTTGGCCTGTCTAAGCTATGTGGCCAAGCCATCCAGGCATTTACCTCTTGGTCTCCTCCAGCTCTTTTACCCACAATCTTGCCAGTTGTTACCAAGTTCTCTAGTGTATTTCTTATCATAATGTGTCCAAACAATCTTGACTGTCTCCATCTAATTTCTCTAATAATTTACTGTTTTCATTGGTTTCTTAAAGAACGGTCTCATTTGTTTTTCTGTCCGTTCATGGTATTCAATGCATCTTCCTAACTCCATTTCCACTGCCTTTAGATGTTTCTCAGCTTGTGGTAGGTAATGCTTATTGTCCATGTTTCACATGTATACAACAGTAAAGGTTCTACATAACTCTTTTTCTCACTGCAAGTGACATCTTTGTATTGGTATGTCTTCCATCTCGCAAAAAGCTACCTTTGTCATGGCGATGATCTTCTAATCTCCACAAGTCATCTCCCATCAGATGTTAAGCATGTCCCAAGATAGCTGATCCAGTTCACCTGTTGAAGAATGTTTCTATTTGCTTGGATGTTACAATGTCTCACACTGACATAATCTATAATAGTTGTACGGTTGCAACTTCAGAAGCACGTCAAGAACTACTACAAAATTTCAGAGTGTGGGAACAACTAGGCTGGTGGAGAAGAACTAAGTGAACAGACTGTAACCACATTTACAGGAGGAGGAACACAAAAATACTGGGTTCAAGACAAGATCACAAAACAGAAAAAAAGGGGAGAGCAGAATAAAAGAAAAATGGGGAGATAATGAACAAGAAATAAAATATACATTGCATATATTGTTGTAGTATTGGGTGCAAACAAATGCATGGAACAACAGTGAAACCAGATAGCATATTAAACAATAATATGAGGATGACCACTACAGTGTATATACAAACAACATATTTGGATTACGGGGAAAAATAGGGTACACACTTGAAAATATGTATGCATTGGTTCGGTTCGAAAACAACCAGAAATGAGGAAGGATCATAAATGGGAGGAGAACTTTTAACAACAAAATTAACATTGATTCAGAAAAATGGGAGGTGGGGTTATAGTAAGTTATTCCCAATTTTTTTTTTTTTTTTTTGCAGTTGTTGAGGGCAGGATTGGGAAGAACAATAATCTATACATACACATATAACATTTGGTCCCAAACCAAATTCTGAGACAAAGTAAACTTCTTATGAACCCCCCTACCCCAAAAAAAAAAAAAAAATGGCGACAACAATCTTACGTACATGCATAATGTAAAAACAAAAACTGGCCAAAACCAGGTTCCATTTCAAAAATTGGTAAAATACACAAATGAAACTGTACTATCTTCCAACGATGACACCATAAAGATCAAACACATAGGTTTTTGCTGCATGCCACGTTTATCACAACAGTAGCTATCTACTCACCATGGAAACCATTCTCAGAATGTTCAATCAACACTTTCTTTGTTGGATTCGGCATCAGCATACTATTCCTTAACATTCTATCTTTATAGCCCTAACTTAAGAACTGAAGCTAAGTTATTCCACATACATACACAACCATCCTGACTCCATCACATACATACAAAACTATCCATCATGCCATCCATCCTTCTATCTATTCAAGATTATCCAGACAGAATCCACTTTTCCATTTATATAACACTATCTCTGACAACACTCTCTCATTTATACAAGACTATCCCTGACTCCATCCATTCTTGCATTTATTTAAGATCATCTTCATCCAGTCTTCCATCTATAAAAGACTCCACCCACTCTTCCGGTTACACAAAACTATCCCAGACTCCACTCTTCCATCTACCTTAGACAATACCTGACTCCACTCTTCCATCTACCTTAGACAATACCTGACTCCACTCTTCCATCTACCTTAGACAATACCTGACTCCACTCTTCCATCTACCTTAGACAATACCTGACTCCACTCTTCCATCTACCTTAGACAATACCTGACTTGACTCTTCCATCTATCTTAGACCTGACTCCATCCACTATCACCTATTCCAGAAATCAAAGATCCTACCAACAACGCCAACTGAACTTAATACCCTTAGTCTTCATATAGAGAGTAATCTGTTGAAAAATACCCTATTCCCCCCAGCTCATTCCCAGCAAATGTCTGGAGTCTGGACTGTTACAGACACTTCCAGACGTGATAACATTCTGCACCTGTTTCAAGAATTTTCTTGCAGATCAGAACCACCAGTTTACTAGCTATCGCAGGAGTAGATCTCAGAGTCTAACAAAGAACACACTCATGCCTGCCTTATGGAGATAGCAAGGACAGTGTTACACCTCCAGTTGTTTCCTCATCTATGCTGGACTCAAGAGATTGCAGTGATGGTCCATCAGCAGATCTGTGCCATGACCAGACCCCCAGAGACCAAGAGATTAATGCAGTCAGTGACACATAGCTCGACTATTTGTGGCAGAGGCAATAAACCTGAACTGCTAAAGACTACTTCACATCAAAGGGCGGGTCCCTAAAATTAGAGGCATTCCTGCAGTCTGACAGTGAGTAGGGGTTGAAGAGGAACTCGGTTACAACTCCACATTCATGAGGAGCTCCTGAAGATGAAGCATTCCTGCAATCTGTCAGCTAGTAGGCACTAAAGAAGGAAAATGATCTGAGACAACTGCACAACCAAAAGTAGATTCTGGAGATGAAGCATTCTTGGAGTCTCAGTCAAAATCTCCACAACCGGTGGTACACTTAGACATGCTGCCGTTTGTATATGTACTGCCTCTGGCTGTACACTCAATTGCTGTTTGTATGTTTACTGCCTCTGGCTGTACACTCAACTGTTGTTTGTATGTGTACTGTTTCTGACAGTATACTCAATTGCTGTTTTATGTGTACTGTCTATGGCTGTACACTCAATTGCTGTTTGTATGTGTACTGTCTCTGACAGTATACTCAATTGCTGTTTGTATGTGTACTGTCTCTGACAGTATACTCAATTGTTGTTTGCATATGTACTGTCTGTCAGTAGTCTGGCATACTGCTGTTTGTATATATACTGTCTTGAACACTTGTTCATACGGATGTTCGTCTATCTGTTGACAGATGTGTTCTGTAGTCTCTATTTCTTCTACTTCTATGAGTGCCAAGCAATACATGTTATTTTTTAATGAACTACCTCTTGATGTTATCTTCCCACTTGTACCGCTACTAACCTCTTGCTTGCCTGCCTTGGACTCTGGACTTTTTACATGGACTCTGTTCTTCAGCTGACTTTTTACAAGTTCCAATCTTTTATTGCAGCAAAATAATATCTCTACTTTATTTCCTTCACAGGTACGCTTCACTGAACTTCCTACCATATATGTCAATGGTACATATATCATGATCTATGATTTGCAAGTTTTGTTTTGTGTTTGCCTAGAGAAGCTTCATGGGAACGTCAATGTATTCAACACTTTTTGTATCCTACCCTGACTGAATAAACCAGCTCTCTTACACATACACAATGAAACAGTCACATTGTGATAATCACACTTCATGTAATTCACACACATTTAGCAAAATGTTGGCCAATCAGGCACGTAAAACAACACCACCCCCAGTCCAGCTGGCACACCGTCGGCACCCTAACGCTCTAACAATAATCATAAAACAAAAACAAGATCTGATTATCATTAGGATAAAATATTTCCTGTGAAGAGCATATTTCTGATCATGAAATTTCAATATTTCTTGCAGACAACATCAAGAATTGTCACCATTTGTCATAGACCACACCAAGAATTGTCACCGCCTGTCACACAACCCTGACCTTCCAATCAAATGCGGCACAATTTAAAAATGTTTCACACAAAATCAATCAACCAATCAATCAAGCTGGGGCAAGCAACCGACACACTATCTCACGACAAAACCACTTAGGAATGAAGTGAACCCCTACTCTCACTTTCTGATGGGGCCCCAGGAGCGACCTTTAGGGGCCACCACAGCACCAAAGGTTGGAAATTCCTCCTGACTGCTAGTGTCCGGGGCTCGGTCCCATGGGGCTCCTGTGACCACGAAGCCTGGACCCACGTCTTGTGGAGCTGAAGGAGCTGAGGCACTCCTGCTGGGGGCTCGCTGGAGCTCTCGCAGGTACTCCTGGTCAACAAAGTCCTGAAGCTGCAACGTGAGAACATCGCCTTCAGTACAACAGCAAAATCATGTGTACATAAACAGTAAAAACCTGCTATGTGTACATAAAAAGTAAAAATTCTGCTCTATTTGTGTACACAAACAGTAAAAACCTGCTCTGTATGTGTACACAAACAGTAAAAATTCTGCCCTATCTGTACATAAACAGTAAAAACCTGCTCTATCTGTGTAAGTAAACAGTAAAAACCTGCCCTATCTGTGTATGTAAACAGTAAAACGTGCCTTTTCCCTGTACATAAAAGTTAAAAAAGCATGCTTCATGTGCATAAAATGTAAGAGAAAGGGGAAGAAATGAAAGACAAGAAGAAGACGACATGGATGATGGAGTGACAAGCATGCGGCACCCTAACATTTCTACCATTAAAGCAGACATTCCTAATATCAAACCTGACATTTCTACCGTTAACCTTGACATTTCTACCATTAAAGCAGACATCCCTAATATCAAACCTGACATTTCTACCGTTAACCTTGACATTTCTATCATTAACCTTGACATTTATATCATTAACCTTGACATTCCTAATATCAAACCTGACATTTCTACCATTAACCTTGACATTCCTAATATCAAACCTGACATTTCTACCATTAACCTTGACATTCCTAATATCAAACCTAACATTTCTAACATTAATCTTGACATTCCTAATATCAAACCTGACATTTCTACCCTTAACCTTGACATTCCTAATATCAAACCTAACATTTCTACCATTAATCTTGACATTCCTAATATCAAACCTGACATTTCTACTCTTAACCTTGACATTCCTAATATCAAACCTGACATTTCTACCATTAAACCAGACATTCCTAATGTCAAACGTGACATTTCTACTGTGAAACCTGACAACCATTAAACGAGAGATTTCTAATATCTTCTTCTTCTTTTTTCCGCGTTCATCCGGAGTTTTCTCAGACGTGATTGCATTGTGCCTGTTTACAGCAGAGGGGTGTTCTTGCGCCATTAGGCAGACACATCTGACTTCTGTGGGCATTTGTTGACTGGGTTAACCTTCCCGGGGGTTTCTTAGGACTTCTCTCACTGTTGTGGTGTTATTCCCCATCCCAGCTGGCCCATTTAGAACAGCCGAAGACATCCAGGTCAGCCCCAAGGGAAGGCAGGGGCAGACCATCGGTATTCCCCGCCATCGAAAGAGGCTTCCATAATTGCAGAGCCGACACATAACGCTCTGGTACTGGGCTCACCCAAGGAATCGTCACATCTTGCACATGGCTGCTTAGCTACCAGTCACCACAGGCTGTTCCTTCGGAAACCAGAAGAATGCAGTCTGCAGATGACATCCACACAATGAGCTTTCACTTTCCACTTAATGGATTTGCTATCCAAGCAATATTCAATTTCGTACCACTGGGATGCTTTTTCTACCTTTGATGACACCCACACAGTGAGCTTTCGATTCAGCCTTTCCATGTAATGGATTTGCTATCCAAGGAATATTCCATTTCATGCCACTGGGACGCTTTTTCAACCTTTGATGACGCCCACACAATGAGCTTTTGATTTGGACTTTCCATGTAATGGATTTGCTAGCTAAGCAATATTCCATTTCACGCCTCTGGGAGGCTTGTGTAACCGACATACCCGTGGTATGAAGTGTGGCAATCTAAGTAGTTCTTCATGCACCTTTAAATGTCAACCTGAATGTAGTTAAAGAAAGCTGCAGTCAACTTGAGTTTGTTGATATCTCCATAGAGCTTGTCCTCAAATGAAGCAGGTGTGGGCCAAAATATCTTTCTCTGTTCTGCATACATTGAGCACTCTTGCAGCAAATGTTTAGCTGTCATTTTACCAGTTCCACAATTACATTCATCGGTATCTCCTATCTTTAGTTTATTGAACAAGCGTTATTTCACCCTATTATGTCCTGTGCGGAGTCTGAAGATAGCTACTTGTTCTCTTCGGTCGAGTTTGTAATATGCATCATCTTTCTGGTGGCCTGGATGCTATGATTCCCATTTGGTTCTATAAGTGCTTTTTATAAGCCTCTTTGCCTCATTATAGGTAATATCTAGGTCAGGTTGAGGTAGTCGTCCGCCCTCTTTTGCCAGCCTCTTCATTTCCAGGTATACTGCAATGTGATGGGATCCACTGTATTACAATTTTTTTTTTGATTTCTGGCATAGACCATGGAGTGCTGCTCTTAGGTCTGCTAGTTCTGTGCTGTTTTTACTCTTCAGTATTGAGAAAGCTGACTTTGCATCTGTGAAGATAACTATTTGCTTCTCTTTATTTTCCTCCATCAAGAGCATTTTTGCTGCAGTTTTCAGAGCTTCTACCTCTGCTTTGAAGCTACTTGAAAATTGTCCAGTTGCCACTGACTGTTCTTTTCACTCCATTTTTTAATTTAGGAGAATTCCTCCTCCTCCATTTTCTATTAAATTTTTGGCTGATCCATCTGGATATGCATGGGTCCAATTGCTGCATGGGTAATGTTCTTTTATGTAGTTTAGGGTTATTTTTCTTCTTTCTGTTTCATTCTGAGTGTTCTTTTTCTCAATACCAGGAATGTTTTCTATCATCTCAGGCAGTTGCTGCTGTCTCCAAGCTGGGAACTTGTGTGCGTTGTAGATGGGTTTGACTGTTGATATGTTAAGGATAGGATCTGCCCTAATCTTTCGTTTTGCAGTTTCTACAAAGTTGCTACGCTTCAGTTTTCCTTTTCCAAAACCATTACACCTTTTATACATAGGGTGGTCTGCCAATCTTATAAATTTGTCTGCTTGTTTCTGGGCTCTGCTATCTCTTCTATCCTGGCCTATTGACTGGCTTTGCCTTATGCAGAAATGTGTGGCTGCTGGTCTTCGAGTGACTGCCGCTTCCATCAACACCAAATTGTATTTTCCTTGAGGACTTTTGTGTTGGCATTCTGGCGATGGCATTATAAGATGAACTGTAATTTTGTGGAAGACTTTTGTGTTGACATTCTCTGGTGGCGGCATTATGCACAGTGTGCCTGTGCGGGCTGTTGGTTGTCGAGACTGCTGTCTTTTCCATTTTTCACATGGGGCAGTGAGGAGCATTTTTTGTGATGTTCACTGGCACAGGAGCGGAGCATAATGGGGATGACCCGTTGCTGTGAAGTTGGAACCGTGACTAACTAACTATTGGTTGTAAACAAGTGATCTTTTCTAGTTCGTTCATAGGCGTTGACTTCAGGCTTCCAGTTATGATTCGCATTCCTTGATTTTGGGCTCTACTTATTTTGTTAAAGTTTGACTTAGCTGCTGTTGCCCAAGCTGCAATGCCATATTCCAGTACTGGCCTCATCCGTCCAGTATATAACTTCTTGAGAACTTTCTCATCTGCTCCCCACGTTGTACCAGCAAGCTTTTTCATGATTGCCATTCTCTGCCTTGCTCTTGTTCGATTTTTCTCAACCTGTGTCTTCCATGTCAGGTGACGATCAAAGGTGACTCCTAGATAGTATGGATTTTCTTCATGGCGCAATATTTTTCCATTCAATACCAGCTTAGGTTGCTGAGTTTTATTTAAGAGCGAGAACACTGTGCATGTTGTTTTCTCCTCACTTATCTTCACTAGATATGATTTTGACCAGTCCTCTAGCGCTAATAAAGGCTATATTCTGCTG
Organism: Cepaea hortensis; assembly: GCA_963921405.1. Lineage (NCBI taxonomy): Eukaryota > Metazoa > Mollusca > Gastropoda > Stylommatophora > Helicidae > Cepaea > Cepaea hortensis. The sequence goes on along the minus strand of OY992876.1, from coordinate 262,389,292 downwards.
TTAGCTGTAATAATATATTCTTCAGATGTCCATAGGCTATGTCATCTGCAAAGGAGGATGTGGGTATTCTGGCTGGAATATTTTCCGTGATGTCATTTATATATGCTAGGAATAATGGTGAAAGAACTCCTCCTTGGGGGACACCTTGCTCCAACAGCCTTACCTGCCCACTATAGAATCATGACATTTCTGCAATTTGACATTTCTACTGTGAAACCTGATATTTCCACCATTAAACTAGACATTTCTACTGTGAAACCTGACCTGTTTACCATAAATCCTGATATTTCTAATGGAGAACTGCCTTCATTATGTCAGTGATACTGTATACAAATCTGCCATATGACGAGACATACAGATACTTGCTGTAGGAAGACGCAGACAAGCACTACGATACAACAGACATTCACTAGGACATTACAGACAGACAAATGCTATATGAAGAGACAGACAAGCACTATGACATGACAGGCAGACATTAGGACACAACAGACAATTACTAGGACATGACAGACATTAGGACATGACTAAAGAACTAGGACAACAGACAAGCAGTAGGACACAACAGACAAGCAGTAGGACACACAAGACAAGCAGTAGGACATGATAGACACTAGGAAACAACAGACAGACACTAGGTCATGACAGGCAGTAGGACACAATAGACACTAGGACACGACAATCACTAGGACATGAAGGATACCAGGACACGACAGACACACTAGGACATGACAAACAAGCACTAGGACACACAGATAAGCAGTAGAACACAACAGACAAGCAGTAGGACATGACAGACAAGCACCAGGACACAGCTTGACACTAGGAAATGACAGACACTAAGAAATGATAGAAGATGCTAGGACATGACAGACAGACACTACATACAGACAGAAGGACATGACAGACACTTACATATTCCTCTTCAATGTTGAGCAAAGCCTCTTTACAGTCCAGGACACTGTCCTCCGCGCCGGAGATTGTCACAATGTTGGGGTCAGGGTCACCAGGCCGAGGAAAGCGGACATCAACGTTGAAATCCTGCATGAGTTTATTGATGCCTCGACCACGTGCACCGATGATACGGGGGTGAATGCGACTGTCAATCTTCACCTCTTCCAAGTACATGTCCTCCTGTCAATAAATAAGTGAATTGTTCGTACAAAGGGACATCAACAGAGATACGATGGAAGTGTTGCAGAACTGGACATCAGACAAAGATAAATGTTAAGAAGTTAACAAAGTAAGAACTAGAATTCTAAGAAATTAACAAATTAAGGACTAGAATTCTAAGAAATTAACAAATTAAGAACTATAATTCTTAGAAGTTAACAAATTAAGAACTAGAATTCTAAGAAGTTAAATTAATAACTAGGATTCTAAGAAGTTAACAAATTAAGGACTAGAATTCTAATAAGTTAAATTAAGGACTAGAATTCTAAGAAGTTAACAAATTAAGGACTGGAATTCTAAGAAGTTAACAAATTAAGGACTAGAATTCTAAGAAGTTAACAAATCAAGGACTATAATTCTAAGAAGTTAAATTAAGGACTAGAATTCTAAGAAGTTAACAAATTAAGGACTGGAATTCTAAGAAGTTAAATTAAGGACTAGAATTCTAAGACGTTAACAAATTAAGAACTAGAATTCTAAGAAGTTAAATTAAGAACGAGAATTCTAAGAAGTTAAATTAAGGACTAGAATTCTAAGAAGTTAGAATCTAGACTAGAATGCTAAGAAGTTAACCAATTAAAGACTGGAATTCTAAGAAGTTAAATTAAGGACTTGAATTCTAAGAATATGAAAGATTAGAAATTTGACAAGTAACAATGAGAACAAAGTATACAATTCCTTCAACTTACAAATTCTTTGACCAACTTGAGAATTTCATCGCGGGCAGCTTCTGCGTTCTCCTGATAACCAGTTATTGTTATCTGGCTCTGATTGTCGGTACCCTTGTCGGGAAACTGGATGTTCACCCTGTGGCTATCTCGGATTTTACTGATGGTATTTCCTCGACGGCCGATGATTTTTGGGTGATATTTCTCGTCAACTTCAAACACCACTTTAAAGCTCTTGAGTTCCTGCACATTAAAAAAATGATACACATCAAATTATAGTGGCATTTATAACATCAGACAGAAGATGCACAACAGAGATTAAGAGCAGAATAGGGCAAGCAAAAGCTGCATTTCATAAAATGAAAAGTTTCTTATGCAATAAGCCACTATCATTGAATGTAAGAGAGTACTGAAGTGCTGTATAGAAATGTTTTTTTTATTTTGCTGTATGGCAGTGAATCTTGGAATGTAAATGAACAAATTAGGAAGAACTTGGAAGCAACAGAGATGTGGTCCCTGAGACGAATGTTGCGAATTCATTGGACTGCCATATAACTATCAACGATTGTCTGAAAGATGCCAATGAAACTAGAAAATTATATACAACAATAAGACAGAGACAAACAGCTTTCTTTGGTCATGTGATGAGAAGAGAGTCATTGGAGAACACCGTGACAACTGGAAAGATCGAGGGGAAGAGCAGAGGCTGACCAGGAGAAATGATGCTGGATGTATTGAGACGCTGGCATGGAGGAGTGTCATCAGCAGAGTTGATCCAGAACACCAAAGATCGAGATCTGTGGAAAGTCATGAACATCTACGCCAGCTGGCATGGCACTTGATGATGACACATCAAATACAGAAAAAACAATGATAAACATCAAATACAGGAAAAAAAATTACACGCAACTGAACAGAATAGTAGAATATGGAACTTCGGCTCTGTTCATATCGTGTTGGTTGTTGAATACTGTACCTTCTTTGGCTCTATTCATATTGTGCTGGTTGGTGATTCTCCCATTAGAGGACTGTAAGCTGTAACTTCAAGTCCAATATATTGGTATTTTTTTTGCCTGAGACCCAGAAAGTGCTGACATCTACTGGGCTGAAGCAGATGTAGACTGTTCTCAAGACTCAGTACTGCACCCGGTCACATCCTCACATGTGAGGTTCCAGTACTTGTCTTGCACATCCCTCTGGTTACTGACCTTGGAGAGGGGAAGGAGGACTCCGCAGCAGTCAGTGTGGGGATACTACTTTGGGGCAGGTTGCAAGGAGTTTCTAGACCATTCTGACTGTGACAGATGCCAGCCCTTTCCAGGGTCAACACAATCTGAACACGTATGCACCGGGAGTATCAACACAGTCTTTCAGTATATTCACCAGCCAACCAACCAACCGACCATACCAATTCCTAGGAAAGAATTAACTTACCCATTGTGTCCTGGGAATGACGTAGAGAGAGGCAGGAAGTTTTGAGAGAGAGAAGAGATTGAAAAAGGATAGAAAAATTAGAGAAAGAGAAGGTGAGAAAGGAAGGAGGAATCGAGTCTGTGAGGAATAAATAAGAGAAACAGACAGTGTCAAAGTGATGAAAACAGTGGAAGAGATTAGGAGGAAGAGAGGAGGAGGCTAAAGGAAAATGGTGAGACAGACAGACAAGGAAGACGGATATTGTGGACACAAACTGGATGAAGCAGACAGACATAGCATCAAGACTGACCCGATCTTCCTTCTCCTGCTCTAACTGGTTCACCCGCTCCAAAATGGCATCGCGGGCCTCCTTGACATTTCTGGGTGGACCGCGAATCTTGACCACGTCACTCTGCTCCTCGGCCGCAGGTATGGTGATGTTGACATCAAAGTCCTGCATCAGCTTGCGGACATCCTTGCCCCGCTGCCCAATGATGAACTTGTGGAATTCAAACGGGACATTCACCTCTTCGACCACAGGAACCAGATCCTGCAAGAGACACACTTTTATTTCAGATTCAGGTTGAAAAGGACAATGATGCACACAGATCACGCAGTTAGGGTAACAATTTCAGGCAAAAATGCTAACAGTGGCTGCGCAATCTGATGTTTGATACTGCAAGAAACTGTCTAGCAATGAGAGACATCTGAATAACAATAACAATATGATCAAGAACCACAACGATGGGAAAAACTCACACTTCCAGACAAGTCTTTCTTTGGGTGTTCGCTTGCGCTGAACTCAAGTGTTGTCCATACACGCGCTATTTCTTCTAATGCACTGGACTGATTTTTGCGTGTGGATTAGCTTTCCCTATTACCAGTGTCCCTTGCCATTAGGCGATCCTACTCCGACTTCTGAGGTACTTGTAATTTATGCCCCCAAGTCAAGAACGAGAAATCAATATTTTAGTCCAACTGATCTGTGTAGGCGCTGAACCCGCTACCTCGGCATCAGCTCACCGGTTGTTTAAGAATGTGCGTTCTTAACCATTCGGCCACGCTGACCTCCAATTGACGTCTTGATAAACAAAGAACACAAATAATATAAAGCCCGCAGAAGTCGGATGTGTCGGCCTAACGGCGCAAGAACGCAGCTCTGCTGTAAACAGGCACAACGCAATCACATCCGAACAAAAAAAACTCTGGATGAACGAAGAAGAAGAAGAAACAATATAAAACATAAAACAAAAAGAATAATCTGGATCCCAGATGTAGTCCATTCAAGAAAACTGGGAAGGGAAAATTGTTTCAGACAATTGTTTCCTGTTCCTAGTTTTGCTGATCACGCCATCTTGGATGTCAGGATAAGAATTTGTTTGTTTTATTGTTTTTTTTTTTAAATTCTGTTTTTCTTGTTCGCTGATAAAGACTAGTTGAAATGTTTGCCTTATCTTGTTATGTTTTTCCATTCGTTAAGCTTCTTATATTTTATAGTTTTATGCAGACTCTAGTATCAACTCTGCAGCCACCAACAACCTTTCTCAAAACCTGAAATGGCGGTTAGGCATTGAACCGTTAAGGCCTGTGGTGTGTTTGTGCTTGCAGCTACGGTTCCATAGTATATGGTTCCGTCGCCCTGCTACTGAGTGAGTATTCCACTTTTCACATTAGACAGTGGGGAGCATTTTGTGTGATATTCACTGTCACAGGAACGGAGCATAATGGGGACTAACCCGTTGCCGTGAAGTTGGAACCTCGACTAACTAACTTACTGAAAGAGCCTGCCAACTTGATTTGAAGGAAGGACTCAGCTACATGAGCTTTTCTTTCAAATAAGAAATAAACAGTTTTGGTGATATGTAAACTGCCGCCACATTTTTGCATAAAATATTACCATTCTTTTAGTTTCAGTATACAGACTGAACAATAAAAGGCTGGGGGATCAACTTCGTTGCAACAAGTTTTACCCCACGTGGCAGAAGAGCAAGCCACCTGCCAAGAGCATTGCACAAAGCACAAACTCCGTGGCTCCAACGAAGAAACTCCAAAACTTGAAAACATGGCTTGAATGATGCAGAGTCTGATTGAACCCATGACTTGAGAGTGTAGGGCAGACAGCTTGTCCATGTATACACAGATTACCATCACCATTAGTTAGCAAGCCATGGGCAGAATGTTGAATGAACATCAAGAGATAGATGAATGTATATGGGTAGATAACATCAAGAGATAGGTGCTGAATGTGGGTAAATAACATCAAGAGATGGGTGCTGAATGTGGGTAAATAACATCAAGAGATGGGTGTTGAATGTGGGTAGATAACATCAAGAGATGGGTGCTGAATGTTGGTAGATAACATCAAGAGATGGGTGCTGAATGTGGGTAAATAACATCAAGAGATGGGTGCTGAATGTGGGTAAATAACATCAAGAGATGGGTGCTGAATGTGGGTAAATAACATCAAGAGATGGGTGTTGAATGTGGGTAGATAACATCAAGAGATGGGTGCTGAATGTGGGTAAATAACATCAAGAGATGGGTGCTGAATGTGGGTAAATAACATCAAGAGATGGGTGTTGAATGTGGGTAGATAACATCAAGAGATGGGTGCTGAATGTTGGTAGATAACATCAAGAGATGGGTGCTGAATGTGGGTAAATAACATCAAGAGATGGGTGCTGAATGTTGGTAGATAACATCAAGAGATGGGTGCTGAATGAGATGAGTGATGAATGTGGGTAGGTAACATCAAGAGATGGGTGTTGAATGTGGATAAATAACATCGAGAGATGGGTGCTGAATGTGGGTAAATAACATCAAGAGATGGGTGCTGAATGTGGGTAGATAACATCAAGAGATGGGTGCTTAATGTGGATAGATAACATCAAGAGATGGGTGCTGAATGTTCGTAGATAACATCAAGAGATGGGTGCTGAATGTGGGTCATAATTCCAAGAGATGGGTGCTGAATGTTGGTACATAATGCCAAGAGATGGGTGCTGAATGTTGGTACATAACGCCAAGAGATGGGTGCTGAATGTGGGTACATAATGCCAAGAAATTGGTGCTGAATGTTGGTACATAATGCCAAGAGATGGATGCTGAATATGGGTACATAATGCCAAGAAATTAGTGCTGAATGTGGGTACATAATGCCAAGTGATGGGTGCTGAATGTGGGTACATAATGCCAAGAGATGGATGCTGAATGTGGGTAAATAACATCAAGAGATGGGTACTGAATTTTGATGACAATAATGAATTCAAAATGGACAAGGCAAATTACCAGCAGAGCCTGCTTGGCATTTTCACAGTTCTCCTGCTTCCCGGTGATGATAATGACATCACTCTTGCGGAGGCCAGAAGAGTTGATGTCCTCAGAACTCACGTTTCCATTGACCAGTGGCTCGTCGGGAGAATCTGCAATCAAAAATGTTAAAGTTACACGTCTGTCAACTTGAATCTCAGTACGAGATTTCTTCAAGAATATCTTAGTACGAGGTTACTCTAAGAACATCCCAGTATGAGATTTTTCCAAGAACATCCCAGTAGAGATTTCTTCAAAAACATCTTAGTATGAGGTTTCTCCAAGAATATCCCAGTAGAGATTTCTTCAAAAACATCTTAATATGAGGTTTCTCTAAGAACATCCCAGCACGTGGTTCCCCCAAGAACATCCAAGTACAAGATTTCTCCAAGATTAACAAGATCTGACCATTGTACCAATAATTAGATTTAACTGGAGAGGAAATGTAATGAAAAGAAATGGTCACTCCAACCCACAATGTGGTAACATGATCATGTTCCCAGCAACTTTCTTTAGCTCAACGAAGTCTGAGTCCCAACATTATTCCCAGGGGCTGTACATAATTCTAGCAGATAACACAAGCCCACTAGACAGACATAATTCTAGCAGATAACACAAGCCCACTAGACAGAATAATTCTAGCAGATAACACAAGCCCACTAGACAGACATAATTCTAGCAGATAACACAAGCCCACCAGACAGACATAATTCTAGCAGATAACACAAGCCCACTAGACAGACATAATTCTAGCAGACAACACAAGCCCACCAGACAGAATAATTCTAGCAGATAACACAAGCCCACCAGCCAGACATAATTCTAGCAGATAACACAAGCCCACCAGCCAGACATAATTCTAGCAGACAACACAAGCCCACCAGACAGAATAATTCTAGCAGATAACACAAGCCCACTAGACAGATATAATTCTAGCAGACAACACAAGCCCACCAGACAGAATAATTCTAGCAGACAACACAAGCCCACCAGCCAGACATAATTCTAGCAGATAACACAAGCCCACTAGACAGACATAATTCTAGCAGACAACACAAGCCCACTAGACAGACATAATTCTAGCAGACAACACAAGCCCACTAGACAGACATAATTCTAGCAGACAACACAAGCCCACCAGACAGAATAATTCTAGCAGACAACACAAGCCCACCAGACAGAATAATTCTAGCAGATAACACAAGCCCACCAGCCAGACATAATTCTAGCAGACAACACAGGCCCACCAGACAGAATAATTCTAGCAGACAACACAAGCCCACCAGACAGAATAATTCTAGCAGACAACACAAGCCCACCAGCCAGACATAATTCTAGCAGACAACACAGGCCCACCAGACTGAATAATTCTAGCAGACAACACAAGCCCACCAGACAGAATAATTCTAGCAGACAACACAAGCCCACCAGACAGACATAATTCTAGCAGACAACACAAGCCCACCAGCCAGACATAATTCTAGCAGATAACACAAGCCCACCAGCCAGACATAATTCTAGCAGATAACACAAGCCCACCAGCCAGACATAATTCTAGCAGATAACACAAGCCCACCAGACAGAATAATTCTAGCAGACAACACAAGCCCACCAGACAGAATAATTCTAGCAGATAACACAAGCCCACCAGCCAGACATAAAATTCTAGCAGACAACACAGCCCCACCAGACAGAATAATTCTAGCAGATAACACAAGCCCACCAGACAGAATAATTCTAGCAGACAACACAAGCCCACCAGACAGAATAATTCTAGCAGACAACACAAGCCCACTAGACAGACATAATTCTAGCAGATAACACAAGCCCACTAGACAGACATAATTCTAGCAGACAACACAAGCCCACTAGACAGACATAATTCTAGCAGATAACACAAGCCCACCAGACAGAATAATTCTAGCAGACAACACAAGCCCACTAGACAGACATAATTCTAGCAGATAACACAAGCCCACTAGACAGACATAATTCTAGCAGACAACACAAGCCCACTAGACAGACATAATTCTAGCAGATAACACAAGCCCACCAGACAGAATAATTCTAGCAGACAACACAAGCCCACCAGCCAGACATAATTCTAGCAGACAACACAAGCCCACTAGACAGACATAATTCTAGCAGACAACACAAGCCCACTAGACAGAATAATTCTAGCAGACAACACAAGCCCACCAGCCAGACATAATTCTAGCAGATAACACAAGCCCACCAGCCAGACATAATTCTAGCAGACAACACAAGCCCACTAGACAGACATAATTCTAGCAGATAACACAAGCCCACTAGACAGACATAATTCTAGCAGACAACACAAGCCCACTAGACAGACATAATTCTAGCAGATAACACAATCCCACCAGACAGAATAATTCTAGCAGACAACACAAGCCCACTAGACAGACATAATTCTAGCAGATAACACAAGCCCACTAGACAGACATAATTCTAGCAGACAACACAAGCCCACTAGACAGACATAATTCTAGCAGACAACACAAGCCCACCAGACAGAATAATTCTAGCAGACAACACAAGCCCACCAGACAGAATAATTCTAGCAGACAACACAAGCCCACTAGACAGACATAATTCTAGCAGATAACACAAGCCCACCAGACAGAATTATTCTAGCAGACAACACAAGCCCACTAGACAGACATAATTCTAGCAGATAACACAAGCCCACTAGACAGACATAATTCTAGCAGACAACACAAGCCCACTAGACAGACATAATTCTAGCAGACAACACAAGCCCACCAGACAGAATAATTCTAGTAGACAACACAAGCCCACTAGACAGAATAATTCTAGCAGATAACACAAGCCCACCAGCCAGACATAATTCTAGCAGATAACACAAGCCCACTAGACAGACATAATTCTAGCAGATAACACAAGCCCACTAGACAGAATAATTCTAGCAGATAACACAAGCCCACCAGACAGAATAATTCTAGCAGACAACACAAGCCCACCAGACAGAATAATTCTAGCAGACAACACAAGCCCACCAGCCAGACATAATTCTAGCAGACAACACAAGCCCACCAGACAGAATAATTCTAGCAGATAACACAAGCCCACCAGACAGACATAATTCTAGCAGATAACACAAGCCCACCAGACAGACATAATTCTAGCAGATAACACAAGCCCACCAGACAGACATAATTCTAGCAGATAACACAAGCCCACCAGACAGAATAATTCTAGCAGATAACACAAGCCCACCAGACAGAATAATTCTAGCAGATAACACAAGCCCACCAGACAGAATAATTCTAGCAGATAACACAAGCCCACCAGACAGACATAATTCTAGCAGACAACACAAGCCCACCAGACAGACATAATTCTAGCAGATAACACAAGCCCACCAGACAGAATAATTCTAGCAGATAACACAAGCCCACTAGACAGACATAATTCTAGCAGACAACACAAGCCCACTAGACAGACATAATTCTAGCAGATAACACAAGCCCACCAGACAGAATAATTCTAGCAGATAACACAAGCCCACCAGACAGACATAATTCTAGCAGATAACACAAGCCCACCAGACAGAATAATTCTAGCAGATAACACAAGTCCACCAGACAGACATAATTCTAGCAGACAACACAAGCCCACCAGACAGAATAATTCTAGCAGACAACACAAGCCCACTAGACAGACATAATTCTAGCAGACAACACAAGCCCACCAGACAGAATAATTCTAGCAGATAACACAAGCCCACCAGACAGAATAATTCTAGCAGACAACACAAGCCCACTAGACAGAATAATTCTAGCAGATAACACAAGCCCACTAGACAGAATAATTCTAGCAGATAACACAAGCCCACCAGACAGAATAATTCTAGCAGACAACACAAGCCCACCAGACAGACATAATTCTAGCAGATAACACAAGCCCACCAGACAGAATAATTCTAGCAGACAACACAAGCCCACTAGACAGACATAATTCTAGCAGATAACACAAGCCCACTAGACAGAATAATTCTAGCAGATAACACAAGCCCACCAGACAGACATAATTCTAGCAGACAACACAAGCCCACCAGACAGAATAATTCTAGCAGACAACACAAGCCCACTAGACAGACATAATTCTAGCAGACAACACAAGCCCACTAGACAGACATAATTCTAGCAGATAACACAAGCCCACCAGACAGAATAATTCTAGCAGACAACACAAGCCCACCAGACAGAATAATTCTAGCAGACAACACAAGCCCACTAGACAGAATAATTCTAGCAGATAACACAAGCCCACTAGACAGAATAATTCTAGCAGACAACACAAGCCCACCAGACAGAATAATTCTAGCAGATAACACAAGCCCACCAGACAGACATAATTCTAGCAGACAACACAAGCCCACCAGACAGAATAATTCTAGCAGATAACACAAGCCCACCAGACAGAATAATTCTAGCAGATAACACAAGCCCACCAGACAGACATAATTCTAGCAGACAACACAAGCCCACCAGACAGACATAATTCTAGCAGACAACACAAGCCCACCAGACAGAATAATTCTAGCAGATAACACAAGCCCACCAGACAGACATAATTCTAGCAGACAACACAAGCCCACTAGACAGAATAATTCTAGCAGACAACACAAGCCCACCAGACAGAATAATTCTAGCAGACAACACAAGCCCACTAGACAGACATAATTCTAGCAGATAACACAAGCCCACCAGACAGAATAATTCTAGCAGACAACACAAGCCCACCAGACAGAATAATTCTAGCAGACAACACAAGCCCACCTGACACAATAATTCTAGCAGACAACACAAGCCCACTAGACAGACATAATTCTAGCAGATAACACAAGCCCACCAGACAGACATAATTCTAGCAGATAACACAAGCCCACCAGACAGAATAATTCTAGCAGATAACACAAGCCCACCAGACAGACATAATTCTAGCAGACAACACAAGCCCACTAGACAGACATACTTCTAGCAGATAACACAAGCCCACTAGACAGACATAATTCTAGCAGACAACACAAGCCCACCAGCCAGACATAATTCTAGCAGACAACACAGGCCCAACATCTAGAAATAATTCTAGCAGATGACACAGATCTTTCAGCTAGACATAATTCTAGCAGATGACATAAGCCCACCAGACAGACATAATTCTAGCAGACAACACAAGCCCACTAGACAGACATAATTCTAGCAGACAACACAAGCCCACCAGCCAAACATAATTCTAGCAGACAACACAGGCCCAACATCTAGAAATAATTCTAGCAGATGACACAAATCTTTCAGCTAGACATAATTCTAGCAGATGAGACAAATCTTTCAGCTAGACAATTTCTAGCAGATGACACAAATCTACCAGCTAGACATAATTTCTAGTACATGACACTAATCTACCAGCTAGACATAATTATATCGAATGACAAGCCCACCATGTAAACAAATTCAGCAGACGACACAAATCCATTAGTTAGACATAACTCTAGCAGACGTCACAAACCCAAAATCTAAAATTTAGCAAGCACAAGTCCAATAGGTAAACACAAATGAAAGACATGTTTCTAAGATGGCCCACCAGCCCAACAGGTAATCACAACCGACAGACATGTTTCTAAGATGACAAGCCCAACAATTTAGCCTGAGTCCGAGTCAAACAAACAAACAAACAAACAAACAAGTACTAACTTCCGTTAGGAACAGGTCGGTCAGGGAACTTGATGCCCACATCAAACTTCCTGGTGATCTCTCGGACATTGGTGCCTCCGCTGCCCATGACTGTCCGGTGGTCAGACTGGGATATCACACACTCAACAACCACTTGAGACTCCTGCAATGTCAGAACAATGCTTTGTGAGACATGAAGGGTTTGATGGCATTACTTGCTAGTCTGAATGCCAGCCTGTTGTGTTGCCTGCCTGTCTCTTGTACTGTTACCATGTCTGTTGTACTGTCTGTTGTACTTTTAACATGTTTCCTGCACTGTTGGCTTGTCCGTTGTACTGCTTGTTTGTCTGTTGCACTACTTGCCTGTCACATTTTTCATGCCTTTCTGTTGCACTGTTTGCGTGCCCGTTGTACTGTTACCATGTCTGTTGTACTGTTACCATGTCTATTGTACTGTTACCATGTCTATTGTACTGTTACCATGTCTGTTGTACTGTTTGTCTGCCTGTCTGTTGTACTGCTCGATTGACTTTTGTGTTGCTTGTATATTTGATTTTCTTGTTTGCACTTCCGAAATGTTTGATTTAGACATAAATGAATCTTTGAGCCTGTGTACAGAGCTGTGATATTTGTGCCTTTCGGCCGACATGTGCAACTTCTTCTAGATTTTGTTTACCAGGTTAACCTTCCTGGATGTTTCATAAGGGCATTCTATGTTCTCAATATTGTGGTGTCATTTCCATCCCTCCATCTATAGGAGGTGCCCCATCTGGTTCACTTAGAACAGCCGAACAATGCTGGTTGGCCCTCACGGAAAGGCAGGGGCAGACCATGGGCATTCCCCGCCATGAAGGCTGCAATAATTGCAGAGCTGACACATAGCGCTCTGGTACTGGGCTCACCCAAGGAATCGTCACGTCCTGCACATGGCTGCTTAGCCTCACTTCCGTATATTGGAACTTCCGTTCACCACAGGATGCTCCTCCAGAAACCAGAAGAATGCATTCTGCAGATGACATCCACGGTGAGCTTTCGATTCGGACTTTCCACAAAATGGATTAGCTATTCAAGATTCACCTAAATAAAACAACAAAGTCTCAACACTCATCATTAGCCCCATGCCTAGAATCACCCACAGCAAATTCAGTCTCAACGCTCATCTTTAGTCCCATGCCTACCCATCTCTTAAAATTCATAATTAGCTCCAGTATGTGCCCCAATTCACCTCTCAATGTTCATCATTAGCCCCGTGACTGAACAGACAACTCATCAGATCCTCCACCCCAATTCCCCAACAGAAAACTCACCAGATGCTCCACCTCAATCCCCCAACAGAAAACTCACCTGACACTCCACCCCAATCCCCCAACAGAAAACTCACCTGACACTTCACCCCAATCCCCCATCAGAAAACTCACCAGATCCTCCACCCCAATCCCCAAACAGAAAACTCACCAGATCCTCGACAATCTCCAGAATCTTCTTCTTGGCTGCCTCCATGCAATCCTTGGGCCCCTTGACCACCACCCGGTCGCTGCTGACGCCGCTGCGGGGGAAGCTGACAATGACACCGCCGTAATCATCAGCGATCTGCCGCAACACCTCACCCCGGCGCGCAACAAAATGTCGGTGATGTTTAGGGTCCACATGGATCTCTCCTTCGACCACGTTGTCCTGCATAAAAGTTTTGTGAAATTAATGTAGTCATTTTTTGGTTTTTTTTTGTGTGGGCCTTTTTACAGGACATCACTGTCAACACCAGCATTTTACGGCTGTTGTTGTCTTGGCAAGTTTACGTTCAGTAGTTTGCTTTCTGAACGACCAGTTCCCATACCACTTCGTTAAAACCCAGTGCAACATGGTCTGCTGCCAAATCGGTTGCAGCTGTGTTTTGAACATGGGTTATGGGCTTACGAATCATGTTCGTAAACCCTTTGCCATGGAGAACGGCAACATAGTCATAAGAATTATATATAGCCCAGTGTTGGACTTGATGACAACTGGCAAATGTGAAGGGAAAAGAGCAATAGGAAAATAAACATAAATACTTAGATGTTTAGCCAAATGGCATAGTCAGCCATGAGATTATCCTCAGTGCACACTGAATCATGCCCTCTCAGTATCTCCCTCAGCATGTAGTGGTTAACGACACCAGTTCTGTGTTGGTTAATGGCCCCATGTCTCTGATGGCATTCACAATATCAGCCCAGTCAATTGTTTGACCACTTTCCACAGTATCCCTGCCCACAAGCCTATCTCAATGAGAGACTTGGGAGTAAGAATTGGTATGGCCAAACACGAGAGGCACATTAAGAGAATGAGGGGTCTTGTCAACCAACACAGAACTGACACCATTAGCTGCCAAACACTGATGCATATGTTGGGGGTAGGATCTGAGCACCTATGGACTTGTTCGTACATGCATTACAAAGACAAACACAGAGCTGATAAACGACTCTGGTGATCGTGTAAGATAGCGAAATATGACCATCACACTTATCGGCATGTCACATGATGATGACATTTTATTACTATACTGGCACCTTGCCATGTTGGCAGACGATAGTTTGTTACATTGTGCTTCAAAAATGGTAAACAACTACAACCCATGGCGGTAGAAGACCAGTGATGGAGTTATACCTCTCTATAGCACAAAGCCTGGGCTGAAGTGTAGAGACCATGTGTTGCCCATGCAGCATGATCCCTCTCTCGGCCTGCTTAGTTCACTCCAGAGGAAAGGTAACACCTCTACATCTGGAACAAGACCAGCTGCAGAAGCTGACGGATTAGAAAAGCAGTGCTCTAACTGTCCGGCTATTGGAGCATCGATCTTAGGCCAGTTGCCAACAAAGGCTTAGTGCCTGGTCCGCTGTGCCATGACATTTAGTCTTTAGGTTGCATTTCCTCACACCAGGATAAGACTTGTACCCCCCAAGTTGCGCTTCTCTGCCTGAAGCCGTTGGCACAATGTCAGGTGTTGGGTTTGGTGAACATTTGGCGCTAACTAAAAGTAGGCAGTGCTCAGTCATATCTGACTAAGACCTTACATCTCAACATTCGGTGCTAACAGAAAGCAGGCAGTAAGGTCTACTGTCATACGGTAGCTCAGTCATATCTGAGTAAGACCTGACATCCTAACATTCGGCGCTAACAGAAAGCAGATAGTACTGTCTACTGTCAAACCGTAGATCAGTCATATCTGAGTAAGACCTGACACTCACAATGTTTTATTAGGCAGCATCACATAACTGAAAACAGAAAGAAGAAAAGAAACATGTCTTTACCAGATTTTTCACCAGCATCTCCAGTTCAGCCTTTGCCTGTTTGACTCCCTCCTCTTTACCGATGATAAATATGTTTTCTTGGTCGGCGTCATTCTGACCTGGGAATACGATGCGCACGCCGGTACTTTCTCTGACCTAGTTTGCAAACAGATAAAACATGTTAATACAGGGGGGAACATGTAGCTGAAAAACAGGAACAAATCTGAGTGTCTTAGAACATCCATCACATCCACTTTAATGTTACGTCAGTTCTATTGTACGGATCAGAAACAGAATAACTATCACAAACACTGTTACATTACGTCAGTACTACTGTACGGATCAGAAACATGAAGAATGACACATGTTTACTAATAAACGACTAACTAGAAGTTAGAGTGCCACCTCAGGTGAGGCATGGCTGAGAAGTTAAGAGTGCCATCTCAGGTGAGGCATGGCTGAGAAGTTAAGAGTGCCATCTCAGGTGAGGCATGGCTGAGAAGTTAAGAGTGCCACCTCAGGTGAGGCATGGCTGAGAAGTTAGAGTGCCACTTAGAGTGCTAAGCAGACAAGGGTTAAATTTCAGCACAGGGTAGGGAATGTTTCCAAGAACCACTGCTATCTAATGATAGAACACACCCCCTGGTCTCTTGGGTAGTGAAATCGGATATCTAATCTTTGATAATGGTGGGGGGAAAAATAGTAAGCCTCATGTATAAGACAAAATTGTTAAACATCCTATAGTAGTTGAAAACAGCAAAGTGCAGGCTGTGAGGTAGCCTCCCTGGCAAAATTGTTAGAAAACAAAATCTACCCCAAGGAAACCAGACACAAATGCATGCTGTTCTCAGATACACCGACCTCTATGGTACATAACTTGGTGTGAAGCACAACATATAGTCACAGAGAAGACCTTCCTGTGACTACCTAGTAGTCACTGGATGGTCTTCTCCGTGACTATATGTTGTGTTTTGTGTATATATGTGTTTGCTGATGAAGGCTGGTCACTGCAACATCCTGTATGTTTTGTAATTCTGTTCTGTAAAGCTGCATTACTTTGTGTTATTTTATATTGTTTACATTTCCACAGCTTTACCAGTTCCACCAAATTTTATTCATAACTTGGTGTGACATGTTTTCCTCGAAGAAGAAAAGGATCAACAGCCTAGATGACTGCAGCAGAGTGTACAGCTGAATCAACTCCCACACAGATACTTCTGTTGGTGTCAAGTATCTGGCCCCGAAAGGAGTATCCAAATAGAAACCTTATGGAACTCAAACTGAAAGAGGCTTTCTGCCCCAATGCTTGTGGATCTCAAAGATATACAGATGTATCCAGTCTGAAAACTTATGGAATTCAAAAACTTTAAGAGGTACACAGGCCAAAATCATGTGGAACTCAAAGACAGAGAGCCTGAACACTACTGGAACTCATTCCATAATTTACAGATGGATTCCATTATTTACAGACCACAGGTCCCATCATTTACAGACCACAGGTCCCATCATTTACAGACCACAGGTCCCATCATTTACAGACCACAGGTCCCATCATTTACAGACCACAGGTCCCATTATTTACAGACCACAGGTCCCATTATTTACAGACCACAGGTCCCATTATTTACAGCCCACAGGTCCCATTAATTACAGCCCACAGGTCCCATTAATTACAGCCCACAGGTCCCATTATTTACAGACCACAGGTCCCATTATTTACAGCCCACAGGTCCCATTAATTACAGACACAGGTCCCATTATTTACAGCCCACAGGTCCCATTATTTACAGCCCACAGGTCCCATTATTTACAGCCCACAGGTCCCATTAATTACAGACACAGGTCCCATTATTTACAGACACAGGTCCCATTATTTACAGCCCACAGGTCCCATTATTTACAGCCCACAGGTCCCATTATTTACAGCCCACAGGTCCCATTAATTACAGCCCACAGGTCCCATTAATTACAGACCACAGGTCCCATTATTTACAGACACAGGTCCCATTATTTACAGCCCACAGGTCCCATTAATTACAGACACAGGTCCCATTATTTACAGACACAGGTCCCATTATTTACAGCCCACAGGTCCCATTATTTACAGCCCACAGGTCCCATTATTTACAGACCACAGGTCCCATTATTTACAGACCACAGGTCCCATTAATTACAGACCACAGGTCCCATTAATTACAGACCACAGGTCCCATTATTTACAGCCCACAGGTCCCGTTATTTACAGACACAGGTCCCATTAATTACAGACCACAGGTCCCATTATTTACAGCCCACAGGTCCCATTATTTACAGACACAGGTCCCATTATTTACATACCATAATATTTACAGACCATGGATCCCGCTATTTACACTTGTAAAGATTACTTCACAAAAGTACCAGGAAGCAAGCCAAGTACCCCCCACACATGCTCACTCACTATCACAAGGACATAATGGATGTACGAGAGATGAGTGATTGAAAGGGCTGAATGTCAGACGGGTCTGAGTGCCCAATCTGTGACTCTTTGACAATAAATTTTGTTTGTGCGTTCACACATGATGCAGTAAGCCACCACCATTCACAAACACTGATGCTCATCATTTCTCTCCAGAAAGAACACGGCTGCTCAGATATGATGGCCCTCACCTTTCTGATATTAGCGCCGCCTCGTCCAATGAGGAACTTGTGATACTGTGGTTTGGCTTTGACTTCTGCTGTAAAACTTGACTCTTTCTGTGAAATCAAAAGTGATACTCTTGATGCAAGAATTAATTATCAACCTAGTATGTGTGAGGTCAGAATGGCCAATAGTGCTCGCTCTTAAAATTAAACTGAGGTAGCAGGTTTTCAACCTTATACCGGTCAGTTGGATTAAAATTTTGACTTCTCATTATTGACTTAGGGATGTAAATAAGTACCTCAGAAGTCAGCGTGGGTTTCGCCTGAGGAATTAAAGCCGCCTGGCTAGTACAGTCGCCAAAAACTGCAGGCTAAGATTTTCTTTTTGGCCCGACATCTATGTAACTTTAATTATTTATATAATTAAATAACTAACTAACTTTAATTATTTAACTAATTAACCAACTTAATTATTTAACTAATTAACCAACTTTTATTTAACTAATTAAATAACTAATTTTAATTACCTACCTAACGTTAGCAAACTAACTCACTCTCTCCCTCATTCACACACAAGGACAGTTCTGAACAAACCAAAAGAAATACAACATCAGACCAAGAGACATACATCAGACCAAGAGACATACAACATCAGACCAAGAGACATACAACATCAAACCAAGAGACATACAACATCAGACCAACAGAAATACAACATCAGACCAAGAGACATACAACATCAGACCAAGAGAATGCAACATCAGACCAAGAGACATACAACATCAGACCAAGAGATGTACAACATCAGACCAAGAGACATACAACATCAGACCAAGAGACATACAAAATCAGACCATGAGACATACAACATCAGACCAACAGACATACAACATCAGACCAAGAGACATACAACATCAGACCAAGAGACATACAACATCAGACCAAGAGACATACAACATCAGACCATGAGACTTACAATGTCAGACCAACAGAAATACAACATCAGACCAACAGACATACAACATCAGACTCACAAACATACAACATCAAACCCACCTTCTCATTAACTAAATCCAGCAACTGCTGCTTGGCGTTATCAACATCAGCACTGGGTCCTCGTATCGTCACCTTGTCACTCTTGGTCCCCTCTTGAGGAAAGCGGATGGCCACGCCCCCACACTCCTCGCTGATCGAGCGGATGAATCGCCCCTTGGCACCAATGAGAGAGTTGTGGAGCCTCTGAGGAATGTCTATGGTGATTTCCTTAATGTTGCCCTGAAAGAGAAAACATTCACGTGTTTCCCAGGCCCAACATTTGCACCTACCATACCAGTGTCTATGTCTAGGGGTTAGTGAAGCGCAGTTTGACAATTCCCTAACATACAGAGTTGGGCAATTTGGAAGCAGATCACTTTGCGCTGATTTCAGTTATATAAAGCATCTGTCGTTCAGAAAGCAATGGCAAACTAATGAACAAAAACTTGTCAAGTAAATCACAAAAAGCCAATAAATGCTGGGTTTGACTGCGATGTCCTGTAAAGGACATGCAACTAACTGTTTTTATTTAATCCCCCATGCATGCTACAGGAGGTGACTGAGGAGCAGTGGCATGACACTGGCTCGCTCATCCCATAGAAAACTTGACCTACAAAATCCAACCTATCATGAGTCAGTCTACGAAGGGTTAGATGAGTGCTGTTTGAGGGCTAGACTTCAATTAGAGTTGGAAAGGCAGAAGATGGTGATGAAAAGTGAAATACAACACTTAATTTTGCCCTCTAACAGAAATGCAACACTTAATATTGAATTCAAACAGAGATACAACACTTAATGTTGCCTTCCAAAAGAAATACAACACTTAATGTTGCCTTCAAACAGAAATACAACACTTAATGTTGCCTTCAAACAGAAATACAAGAAGACAATGTTGCCTAGCCCTCACAACAATACTTAATGTTGCCTCGCCCTCTAGCAGAAATATAACAATACTTAATGGTGCTATGCCCTCTAGCAGAAATACAACAATACTTAATGTTGTTTTGCCCTTTAATAGAAATACAACAATACTTAATGTTGTCTTGCCAACAGAAATGCAACAGCACAATGTTTCCTTGATCTCTAACAAAAATAGAACAATACTTAATGTCGCCTTGCCCTCTAACAGAAATACAACAATACTTAATGTTGCCTTGCAATCTAACAAATATACAACAATACTTATTGTTGCCTTGCCCTCTAATAGAAATACAACAAAACAATGTTCCCTCACCCTCTAACAGAAATACAACAATATTTAAAGCTGCCTTGCTCTGTAACAGAAATACAACAATACTTAAAGCTGCCTTGCTCTGTAACAGAAATACAACAGTACGTAATGTTGCCTTGCCCTCTAACAGAAATACAACAATACTTTAATGGTGCCTTGCCCTCAAACAAAAATACAGCAATACTTAATGTTGCCTTGCCCTTAACAGAAATACAACAATACTTAATGCTGCCTTGCCCTCTAACAAAACTACAACACAATGTTGCATCGCCCTCTAACAAAAATACAACAACACAATGTTGCCTTGCCCTCTAATAGAAATACAACAATACTTAATGATGCCTCACCCTCTAACACAAATACAACAGAATGTTGCCATGCCCTCTAATAGAAATACAACAATATTTAATGTTGCCTCACCATCTAACATAAATACAATACTTAATGCTGCCTTGCCCTCTAACAGAAATACAACAACATAATGTCTTGCACTCCAATAGAAATACAACAATACTTAATGTTCCTTTGCCCTCTAAAAGAAACAACAAGACAATGTTGCCTTGTCCTCTAAAAGAAATACAAGACAATGTTGCCTTGCCCTCTAACAGAAATACAACAATACTTAATGTTGCCTCACCCTCTAGGCATGAGTACACTGAGGGCCTAGGCATGGGTACACTGAGGGCCTAGATGTGGGTATACAGGGCCTAGGCGTGGGTACACTGAAGGCCTAGGCTTGGGTACACCAAGGGCCTAGGTGTGAGTACACTGAAGGCCTAAACTTGCATACACTGAGGGCCTAGGTGTGAGTACACTAAGGACCTAGGTGTGAGTACACTGAGGGCCTAGGTGTGAGTACACTGAGGGCGTAGATATGGTACACTGAGGGCGTAGACATGAGTACACTGAAGGCATAGGTGTGAGGGGTACACTGAGGGCCTACTCTCCATGCAGAGATGAAAGACAGAAGAGAAGAATGGGACTGACCATTTCCTTCTGGATGGCCTCGATCTTGGCCTGGGCCTTCTCTACGTTGGACTTCTTGCCTGTGATGGTGATGACGTCGCTGTCGCTGTTCTCACTGGGCAGGTCGATCTTGGTGTCCGTCTCTTCCCTGATCTGTGCCAGGATATAGTTATAGCAGATGAATTCTATCAAACACTACAGGACACTGGTACAACACACTAAAGGACACTGGTACAACACTCTAGAGGACACTGGTACAACAACCTAGAGGACACTGGTACAACACACTAGAGGATAGTGGTACAACACACACAATACTGGTACAACACACACAATACTGGCACAACACACTAGAGGACACTGGTACAACACACTAGAGGACACTGGTACAACACACTAGAGGACACTGGTACAACAAGCCAGAGGACAGCTGGTACAACAAACTAGAGGACAATTGTACAACACACTGGAGGACACTGTTACAACAAACTAAAGTACATTGGTACAACAAGCTAGAGGAGACTGATACAACAAGCTAGAGGACACTGGTACAATAAACTAAAGAACTGGTACAACAATCTAAAGTACATTGGTACAACAAGCTAGAGGGCAAATGTACAACACACTGGAGGACACCATTACAAGCTAGAGGACACTGGTACAACAATCTAAAGTACATTGGTTCAACAAGCTAGAGGACTCTGGTAAAACAAGCTAGAGGACACTGGTACAACAAACTAGAGGACAATTGCACAACACACTGAAGGATACTGTTACAACAAGATAGAGGATACTGGTACAACAATCTAAAGTACATTGGTACAACAAGCTAGAGGACACTGGTACACCAAACTAGAGGACACTGATACAACAAACTAAACTACAGTGGTACAAAAAGCTAGAGAATACTGGTACAACAAACTAAAGTACATTGGTATAACAAGTTAGAGGACACTGGTACAACAACTACCTTTTTGATAGTGATGCCTCCCTTGCCAATGATGTTTTTATGGAAGTCCTTGAAGATGTGCACCTGGGCCTGGTAATTGTTCTCAACCTGGTCAAAACATCCAATACAACAAGTCAGACTTCAACATCCAATACAACATGTCAGACTTCAACATCAGATACAACATGTCAGATTTCAACATCCAATACAACATGTCAGACTTCAACATCCAATACAACATGTCAGATTTCAACATCCAATACAACAAGTCAGACTTCAACATCTGATACAACAAGTCAGACTTCAACATCCAATACAACAAGTCAGACTTCAACATCTGATACAACATGTCAGACTTCAACATCCAATACAACATGTCAGACTTCAACATCCGATACAACAAATAAATTACATCTACATACCACACACACAAATATTTGTGCAACAAGGACACAAACAATAGACTGCCTGATTTACTGCCTGGTATATTATCGTGCAATCTATCTGTGTCTTAGTAATTCAAATTCATTATGGGAAAGCATTTTTTGAACACTAATATTTTAATAACAGAGCAGTCACCTTAAAAGAACACGCAGATCAGAAGAAAATAAACATACCAAATCTTTGGCCAAGTTCTGCAAATGTTTATGGGCCTTGTCAACATCGTTCTTGGGTCCTCGTAATGTGACAACGTCACTCTTCTTTCCATGGTCAGGGAATGCAATCTGAACCTGGTTAAACTTCTCTCGAATCTCCCGAATGTTCTCTCCCTTGGCCCCGATAATTTGCCGATGGAATCTGTGTTCGATGATGATGTCTCGTGTCTTCTCATTTTCCTGTTGGAGAATATGCATGCAGAATGTTTATATTCTTAGCCCTTAAATTTGAAAATGATCTGTTGTGCAGTGGTTTCACATGGACTAAAAGCCTGGGTATGATCTTAATAGGAAAGACTAATACTAAGGTAGTCATGGGTAGAAGAGGAAAGACTGGACAAATATGTAAGGCAGTCATGGGTAGAAGAGGAAAGACTGAACAAATATATAAGACACTCATGGATAGAAGAGGAAAGACAAATATGTAAGGCAGTCATAGGTAGAAGAAGAAAGACTGGACAAATATGTAAGGCAGTCATGAGTAGAAGAGGAAATACTGGACAAATATGTAAGGCAGTCATGGGTAGAAGAGGAAATACTGGACAAATATGTAAGGCAGTCATGGGTAGAAGAGGAAAGACTGGACAAATATGTAAGGCAGTCATGGGTAGAAGAGGAAAGACTGGACAATGTATAGTATGTCTACACCATTGATAGAAGAGGAAAGACTGGACAATGTACAGTATGTCTATAACCGTGGGTAGAAGAGGAAACACTGGACAATGTACAGTATGTCTATAACCGTGGGTAGAAGAGGAAACACTGGACAATGTACAGTATGTCTATAACCGTGGGTAGAAGAGGTATAATTGGACAATGTATGGTATATCTACACCCATGGGTATAAGAGAAAAGACTGGATAAGTTCGTAAAACATTTCCACACCCTAAGGTAGAAGAGAAAAGACTGAGCAAGGTTATAAGGTATGTCTACACCTATGGGTAGACATACAGTATCTATAACATCTAGAATGTTACACACAACTGTATCTATAACATTTACAATGATATAATCAACAGTATCTATAACATCTACAATGTTACACACAACTGTATCTATAACATCTACAATGATATAATCAACTGTATCTATAACATCTACAATGATATAATCAACTGTATCTATAACATCTACAATGATATAATCAACAGTATATATAACATCTGCAATGATATAATCAACTGTATCTATAACATCTACAATGATATAATCAACTGCATCTATAACATCTACAATGATATAATCAACTGTATCTATAACATCTACAATGATATAATCAACTGTATCTATAACATCTACAATGATATAATCAACTGTATCTATAACATCTACAATGATATAATCAACTGCATCTATAACATCTACAATGATATAATCAACTGTATCTATAACATCTACAATGATATAATCAACTGTATCTATAACATCTACAATGATATAATCAACTGTATCTATAACATCTACAATGATATAATCAACAGTATCTATAACATCTACAATGATATAATCAACAGTATCTATAACATCTACAATGTTACACACAACTGTATCTATAACATCTACAATGATATAATCAACAGTATCTATAACATCTACAATGATATAATCAACTGTATCTATAACATCTACAATGTTACATACAACTGTATCTATAACATCTACAATGATATAATCAACAGTATCTATAACATCTACAATGTTACACACAACTGTATCTATAACATCTACAATGATATAATCAACAGTATCTATAACATCTACAATGATATAATCAACAGTATCTATAACATCTACAATGATATAATCAACTGTATCTATAACATCTATGTTACACACAGCTGTATCTATAACATCTACAATGATACAATCAAAAGTATCTATAACATCTACAATGATATAATCAACTGTATCTATAACATCTACAATGATATAATCAACTGTATCTATAACATCTACAATGATATAATCAACAGTATCTATAATATCTACAATGATATAATCAACAGTATCTATAACATCTACAATGATATAATCAACAGTATCTATAACATCTATAATGTTACACACAACTGTATCTTTAACATCTACAATGATATAATCAACAGTATCTATAACATCTACAATGATACAATCAACAGTATCTATAACATGTACAATGTTACATACAACTGTATCTGTAACTTGTACAATGTTACACATAACTGTATCTAACATATACGTTACACACAGCTGTATCTATAACATCTACAATGATACAATCAACAGTATCTATAACATCTACAATGATACAATCAACAGTATCTATAACATCTACGTTACACACAGCTGTATCTAACTTAAACGTTACACACAGCTTATCTATAACATCTACAATGATACAATCAACAGTATCTATAACATCTACGTTACACACAGCTGTATCTATAACATCTACAATGATACAATCAAAAGTATCTGTAACATCTACAATGGTACAATCAAGAGTATAACATCTACAATGCTACATACAACTGTATCTATAACATCTACAATGATACAATCAACAGTTATCTATACATCTGCAATGCTACAAACAACCATATCTACAACATGTACAATGATACAATCAACAGTATCTATAACATTGATACACACAAGATCTATAACATCTATATTACACACAACCATATCTATAACATCTACAATGATACACACAACCATATCTATAATATCTACAATGATACACACAACCATATTGCCATGACCCTGAGGACGTCATGGCATAGTTAAGCCATAACCCAGGTCAGAGATTAGAGGTTATGGCAGTGTTCAGCAAGTGAACACCAGAACGTGAAAAGTGGGTACTTTTCACACAACGTGAAAACGTTGGGACTCACTTCCCAAGTGACAGGAAGTGGGGTCCGGACAAGGTAGTCTACAACTTGGTTCCGTTCAGTGCGGACCATGTCGAGTTCTAGAGTTGCGGCCAAAATTGATCCACTCTTTTATTATGTAAAACTTAGATTGTCGATGAATTGTTGAATAACAGACATGTATCGCGTTGAATATAAGTGTGAAACCGACGGAGTCTTGTTGTGCTATAGTCACGTTCAGCCGTTATAGAGTGTGTGTAGTATAGAAACCACAGTTAACTAGTTTAAGTGAGCCAGCACATGTGGCTCATAAACACTACATCTGAAAATTGCAGACGAGTCATAATCACGAACTCTCAAATGCCATTACTGTTGGTAATGAATAAGAGCGACAGAGTGGCTCTCCAGCACATTATGAGGCATATTCACCCCAAAACGTTAGCGCCATAAAACATGGGTTAGCTACCTCCCAGAAGCCATACGCTACTGCCTAGACAAACAGCTCCCGGGCATATGGGGACTTGTAGTGGACCAAAAATACCGGGAAAATAGCCCTACAAGTCAAGAAGAACATAAAAATGGTGAAAACCATGCATTTCAGCGGTTAATTTGATGTGAAAGACTGTTACGAACTCAAGTGAAAAGTGATTTGTAATGAGAAATGAAACACGCAGAGTTTAACGTTCATGAACGAATATTCAGTTAAAGTGTATGAAAAGAATAATATCTGTGAACGGTTAAAGAAATTAAGAACTGTAATGATTGCAACGAACATAACGATGTCAAAATAAAGATTAGGTGAAGGAGTGCATGCAGATAGTTTCACGGTATTCAAGAAGATGCTGGAGGAGACTTTCTGAATAATAAACTAACCAAGAAACACGGGTTAACAATTGGCCAAGAAATGAGATGTCTACACGAGACACGTCAAAAATAATTGTGTCACCGAGCACTGTGAAGGAGCGTAAATAAACATTTCAGTTTGCAATAACCAGCTGGGTGAATCGCATTTTGGCAGACCGCAGGCGAGTACAGAAGATTGTTACTTGACCTAATTTGGCAGCTAAGTTGGATAACTCAGGACAACACGGGAGCTACACTATGAACTGAACAATTGGATAGGTCAATGTGAGAACAATGTTCAATACATCAACTGTGTAGGATTGAACTCTACAGCTGAACTCAAACGGAATGGCACGGACAGAAATTCTGTGATTTCAATAGACAGTGCAAAATAGTAACATTGAAGATTCCTATTAGTTATAAATGGGTTATGATAGACAGGAACTGTGCAGAATCTAAACCATTAGAATATAAACATTAGAATTATCTGTGAATTAAGAAGATGCAGAAATTCTTATAGAACAACAGTGTTATATTGTGTACACCGTAAATGTGTACTTTTGGCAAAATGTAAACAAACCCATTGCAAGTAGCATTAGCAATTAGATAATACGATTAGTGTTATGAAGTGATCGGTATATTTGGGATGTACAGTGTAGAATTAGTTAGATTATTTTATAGTTGATAAGTATTAAATAAGAGCGTTATAAAGTAAGATAGTAAATTAGTTAAATGAAGCAGAGATTTATTAATATAGGTTAGAGATAGAGTGCAATCGAGTGATAGTATTATAAGGATTATTATTATTAATGAAGTAATTAAGTATAGGTTATATATTATTATTAATGTTGTTGGTTTTGTGATATTAACATACTAATATTTTGAACTGGGAGTGTAAGTATTAACCCAGAATGGATATTTATTAATTTTGTTTGAGTTATTTGTTAATTAAACATTATATTATTAAAGTGTAATGGTTTCGATATGCATGATAACAACTAACGTCCAGAATGTTGGTTTGAGTCAGTAAAGTACTACCATCGTCGGGCCAGTGTTGTGCTTTCATTATAACATCAGTGAATTACTTTGGTGCAGCATTGACCATGCGGTGCAGGAAATGTTGCCTCGAAGCGAATTCTAACAAAGTAGATAATGTTATTTCTCATATTGAAGTAAATTCGTGCATGACAATGATTGATATTTATTGTTTATAGAACTAATATTGTTTGATATGAAGAATTAATTATTTATTTACTGAGTTCAAGGAAATTTAATGTATTGATTTCTTCTTCTTCTTCTTCTGCGTTCATCCGGATTTTTTTTTTTTTTTTTTTGACGTGATTGCGTTGTGCCTGTTTACAGCAGAGCTGTGTTCTTGCGCCGTTAGGCCGACACATCCGACTTCCGCGGGCATTTGTTGACCGGGTTAACCTTCCTGGATGTATTGATTTAACAACTAACACCTAACTAATGAAAGGATTTCCTTTCGGACTGCTGATGTCTCAGCATTGCTAGGGCGGCAGTGTATTTAATTTTAACATCTGGTCGCACTAGTACAGCATCGGTTTGGCAACTGTTGAGAGAACGCCAGTTCGAGATGAGGTCGAGTAAGAGTAAGTCTGGTGCATGGTAGTTGGTTAATTTTTATTATTGAATTTTGGGTTGATACTATCTAAGATAGATTGAAGGGCTGCATTTGAATCAGTGGGGTCCTAAATGTTGGCTTGACGGGGTTGTACATTTGGTAATCAGACATCGCGGTGCTGCACCGGTGGGACAGCTTGAGAGAAAATGCTGGTTTGAGTGGAATTCCAATGTCACTTCTGTCAGACATTAGTTGGTGGGGGAGCTCTGTCGATGTGTGGAATATCACGTCCCTCTGCGTATCGCGGGTGCATCTTCACGGTGGAAGGACAGAATTGATGGGGAAGCTAAGTCAAGTGTTCTGCTGGCCACCGCTATGGTTTGTTGGGTTTTC
Source organism: Cepaea hortensis (assembly GCA_963921405.1). Taxonomy (NCBI): domain Eukaryota; kingdom Metazoa; phylum Mollusca; class Gastropoda; order Stylommatophora; family Helicidae; genus Cepaea; species Cepaea hortensis. The sequence continues at coordinate 262,360,614 of OY992876.1, read as the reverse complement.
TGTTTTGTTAATAACCCATGTCGGTGGATAGCGTGTCAGTTATGATTTAGGGAACACTGATTTATATTTTTGTTTTCAGAAAATTTTGATATTGAAGTAAGACTTGAACAGGTAAAACCACATCGGTATTGAAATTTGTGAGGTGCTTTTGCATAAGGGGTAGCAATGGCGCATCGCAAATTATTAATATAAATGTTGGTTTAGTAGCAGGTGAATACTCATTCATGTATGTAGGCACTATAACATCTACAATGATAAAATCAACAGTATCTATAACATCTACAATGTTACACAGAACAACGTCTACAATGGTAGACAACAACATCTACAATGGTAGACAACAACATTTACAATGGTAGACAACAACATTTACAATGGTAGACACAATATCTACATTTACAATGGTAGACACAACATCTACATTTACAATGGTAGACAACACCTACATTTACAATGCTACACACAACAACATCTACAATGCTACACACAACAAGATCTACAATGCTACACACAACAACATCTACAATGGTAGACAACAACATTTACAATGGTAGACACAACATCTACATTTACAATGGCAGACACAACATCTACATTTACAATGGTAGACAACACCTACATTTACAATGGTAGACAACACCTACATTTACAATGCTACACACAACAACATCTACAATGCTACACACAACAACATCTACAATGCTACACACAACAACATCTACAATGCTACACATAACAACATCTACAATGCTACACACAACAACATCTACAATGCTACACACAACAACATCTACAATGCTACACACAACAACATCTACAATGCTACACACAACAACATCTACAATGCTACACACAACAACATCAATCCCAACAAACCATTCTGTTGGCCATCTCCAACAATTGCTCTTTAGCAATCTGCACCCCCTGGGGCTCTCCTTCGATGCGGATGATGTTGCTGTTGTCCCCATCCGAGGGAATCCGGATGGCCACCCCTGTCTCTTGTTTGATCCGCGTGACTGAAAACAATCAGACATCAGTCAATTAGCCAGAATTTGAGAACCAGGACAATTGGAGTAAATCACACATTTGTTTTATTAACCAGAACAACTGGAGTAAATGACACGTTTTATTAACCAGAACTGGAATAAATCACACATTTGTTTTATTAACCAGAACAATTGGAGTAAATCGCACATTTGTGTTATTAACCAGAACATGACTGCCGATTCCATCAGAAATGAACTGGGTGCTTTGTGGGGGACTATTGTGTTGGCATTCTGGTGGCGGCATTATGCACAGTGTATCTGTGCGGGCTGTTATTTGTCGAGACTCCTGTCTTTTCCACTTTTCACATTGGGCAGTGGGGAGCGTTTTGTGTGATATTCACTGGCACAGGAATGGAGCATAATGGGGACGACCCGTTGCTGTGAAGTTGGAACTGCGACTAACTAACTAACTAACTAACCAGAACAACTGGAGTAAATCACACATTTGTGTTATTAACCAGAACCAGAACAACTGGAATAAATCACACATTTGTGTTATTGTCCAGAACCAGAACAACTGGAGTAAATCACACATTTGTGTTATTGTCCAGAACCAGAACAACTGCAGTAAATCACACATTTGTGTTATTGTCCAGAACCAGAACAACTGCAGTAAATCACACATTTGTGTTATTGTCCAGAACCAGAACAACTGGAGTAAATCACACATTTGTGTTATTAACCAGAACCAGAGGAGTAAATCACAGTGTTATTAACCAGAACCAGAAAAATTCAATTAAATCACATTTGTGTTGTTAACCAGAACAACTGGAGTAAATCACACGTTTGTGTTATTGACCAGAACAACTGGAGTAAATCACACACATTTATTTTATTGCATTCACGGGACAAATGTTGAATGCTAGCAGAACAAACGATGATAGAGGAGATTGTGTTCACCCACACTGCAATAATAGAAGAGATTGTATATCCCCATGTCTCTACCTTGTATGGGTAGACGAGATTGTATATATTTCCATGTCTCCACATTGTAGTGGTAGATATGACTGTGGGTAGAAAACCCCCACCTTGTAGTGGTAGAGGAGATCGTACGTCCCCCACCTTGGAGTGATAGAGGAGATTGTATATATTTCCATGTCTCCACATTGTAGTGGTAGATATGACTGTGGGTAGAAAACCCCCCACACTGTAGTGGTAGAGGAGATCGTACGTCACCCACCTTGTAGTGATAGAGGAGATTGTATATATTTCCATGTCTCCACATTGTAGTGGTAGATATGACTGTGGGTAGAAAACCCCCCACACTGTAGTGGTAGAGGAGATCGTACGCCCCCCACCTTGTTGTGATAGAGGAGATTGTATATATTTCCATGTCTCCACATTGTAGTGGTAGATATGACTGTGGGTAGAAAACCCCCCACACTGTAGTGGTAGAGGAGATCGTACGTCCCCCACCTTGTAGTGATAGAGGAGATTGTATATCCCCATGTCTCTACCTTGTATGGGTAGACGAGACTGTATATATTTCCATGTCTCCACATTGTAGTGGTAGATATGACTGTGGGTAGAAAACCCCCACACTGTAGTGGTAGAGGAGATCGTACGTCCCCCACCTTGTAGTGATAGAGGAGATTGTATATATTTCCATGTCTCCACATTGTAGTGGTAGATATGACTGTGGGTAGAAAACCCCCACACTGTAGTGGTAGAGGAGATCGTACGTCCCCCACCTTGTAGTGATAGAGGAGATTGTATATATTTCCATTTCTCCACATTGTAGTGGTAGATATGACTGTGGGTAGAAAACCCCCACACTGTAGTGGTAGAGGAGATTGTATATATTTCCATTTCTCCACATTGTAGTGGTAGATATGACTGTGGGTAGAAAACCCCCACACTGTAGTGGTAGAGGAGATCGTACGTCCCCCACCTTGTAGTGATAGAGGAGATTGTATATATTTCCATTTCTCCACATTGTAGTGGTAGATATGACTGTGGGTAGAAAACCCACCACACTGTAGTGGTAGAGGAGATCGTACGTCCCCCACCTTGTAGTGATAGAGGAGATTGTATATATTTCCATGTCTCCACATTGTAGTGGTAGATATGACTGTGGGTAGAAAACCCCCACCTTGTAGTGGTAGAGGAGATCGTACGTCCCCCACCTTGTAGTGATAGAGGAGATTGTATATATTTCCATTTCTCCACATTGTAGTGGTAGATATGACTGTGGGTAGAAAACCCCCCACACTGTAGTGGTAGAGGAGATCGTACGTCCCCCACCTTGTAGTGATAGAGGAGATTGTATATATTTCCATGTCTCCACATTGTAGTGGTAGATATGACTGTGGGTAGAAAACCCCCACACTGTAGTGGTAGAGGAGATCGTACGTCCCCCACCTTGTAGTGATAGAGGAGATTGTATATCCCCAGGTCCTCACATTGTAGTGGTAGAAGAGACAGTCCCCATACTGTTGTGACTAATACAAACAAACAAGATGAGGAAAGGATCAAGCTGACAAGAACACAATCACAAATAATGAAGGATGTTACAACAATTCATCAGGAAACAAAGTTAACAGACACAGAAATAACACTAATAATACTTTCAGGCAGAATAATATTTAAAACACTAGAAAACAATAGAAAATGACGAGAATAAAATGAAATGTAATAATTATCTAAAATTATCTTAGGCCAGATTGACTTGAGAGCAGAAGTAAATTTAAAAAATGGTTCTCAATGCGAGTTCGAACCCAGATCTGCAGAGAAGTGTGCTAGTTACTGAGCCTTCTTGTGATCAAGCTGCCAGATTTATTACAGAAAAGATCAGAAAAACATGAGAAATGTCCAGAATACAAGGGTGATATTCAGAACAAAACACTCAAAGGGGCCATAACTGAGAACACAGACAGGAAACCCAACCTACTGTTTGCTCCACTTTTCCCGATGATGTGTTTATGAAATTTTTGGTCCACTTGAATTTCTGCAAAGTCCATGCGGGCCATCTAAAGGGGAAAAAATACAACAGGCGTGAGATACAAGTTTCAACAGGCACTCAAATTAAAACTTACAAGGCAACTTCCCCACAAGATACTGGAGACTGGACAAATGAAATACCCAAAACCCATAGCGGAAACATTACCCACCTTGCCTAACCCCATCCAGTCCATGTATGCTGTGCTGAACAAGTCTAGGAATGCTAGCAAGGTTACAACTTACAAGCAACTTATAGATAAGATACTCACTCCCCTTGGGTAATGAGGTTGGAGTCCTGACAATGAAATAGCCCAAACCCACAAAGAAAACATGGCCAACCTGGGTCTAGCCGACGCAGTCTGTGCTGTGCTGGATCATAACTGGCTTACATCCTAACATGTCTGTCCGCAGATGTGAGGTCCCAGCAATAGTCTTGCACAACCCGCTGCTTTCTAGGTTTGGCGAGGGGAATATCTCTGCAGCAGTCCTTGTGGAAATGGTACTTTGGTACAGGGTTGAGAATGAAACCTCTACGTCAGCCTCTCCAATAGATGCAACTCACTTGTCCAGATGATTCATAACCGACTAACGAACACGTTACAAATATGTACTGGCACCTGGCTGTCTTCATGCTTATGAAAAAAAGCATAATAACCTCTCCATAGCCCAAAGCCTGGGCTGAATTGTGGAGACCATGTGCTGCCCATGCAGCATGATCCCTCTCTCTGCCTGTCTAGTTGACTCCAGAGGAAAGGTAACAATACATCTGGAACAAGACAAGCTGCAGAAGCTGCCGAATCAGCAAAGCAATGCTATAATTGTCTACCCATCGGAGCTTCGATCCTAGACCAGTTGCAGAACAAGGCTTAGGGCCTGGTCTGCCATGACATTGAGTCTTCAGAATTCATTACCTCACACCAGGATAACGCTTGTAGTGGTGGTGGTGGTGGTTGGGGGAAGAGAAGAGTCAGACGGAAACAAAAATACAAGTATGAAATTTAAAAAAAAATATATATTCTAAGAGGGCCCCAAATATGACACATCTAGGCAAACCTTCTGGCCTAGAGAAACAACAGCTTTATGGACCACAGTGTGAACTAAAACAACAAGTCAGAGAAGCATACACAAGAGACAACAGTGCAGATACAGAAACATTTTCTGTGGACAAAATAAGAAGAGGGAGCATAAAATGAAACTGACCAGCTCAACAACAAAGGCGTTCAGTTTTTCGGTGGCCTGGTTCACTTCCTCAGGAGGTCCTTCCACTGTGATCTTGTCCTGTCCTTCCGTGAACTCTATGTGGACCTGTTACAGGACATAAACAATTCATCTATACAACTTTACTCTTAACAGGGTGCAGAATATCAAGTTTTCTTTAGGCAGGACATATAGTATCAAGTTTTCTTCAGACAGGACATATAAATATCAACTTTTCTTCAGACAGGACATTTATAAATATCAAGTTTTCAGATATGACATAAATTAAGTTTTCTTTAGACCGGCCATTTATCAAGTTTTCTTTACACATAAATATCAAGTTTTCTTCATACGGTACACATAATATCAAGTCCTTTTTATACTTACAACTTCTAGTGCACTGGACTGATATTTTTGCATGTGGATTAGCTTTCCCTATTACCAGTGTCCCTCACCATCAGGCAAACCCACTCTGACTTCAGAGGTACAGTAATTTACGTGCCCAAGTCAAGGACGAGAAGTCAACATTCTAGTCCAACTGACCTAAGTAGAGGTTGAACCCGCTACCTCATCATCAATCACAGGATGTTTAAGAATGACCTCCTATATGGCATATGATATCGAGCCTCGACCAACAAAATGTGAAGTCACTATCATATCACAGACCTAGATCGGGAAGCTGCTTTGAGATTAAGCTGCTAGCGAACAGGCTCGTCAATTGCCAAACTGAGGGAAAGATTAACCACCTCCTCCTCCTTGCTCTCATGCCTGCAATATGTCACGTCACTATCATATCACACTCCCCTAGCAGAAAACTGCCTTGGAAAAGTGATTATAATTCATTTACAGGAGTTTTAATGTTACTATTCTTGACTCCCCACTTGTGACAATTTATTATTATTCCCCTTACAGGAGGTGTAATGTTACTATTCTTGACTCCCCACTCGTGACAATTTATTATTATTCACTTACAGGAGATGTAATGTTACTATTCTTGACTCCCCACTCATGACAATTTATTATTATTCACTTACAGGAAGTGTAATGTTACTATTGACTCCCCACTCATGACAATTTATTATTATTCACTTACAGGAGGTGTAATGTTACTATTCTTGACTCCTCACTCGTGACAATTTATTCTTCTTCTTCTTCTTCTTCTTCGTTCATCCGGAGTTTTTTTTCCGGATGTGATTGCGTTGTGCCTGTTTACAGCAGAGCTGCGTTCTTGCGCCGTTAGGCCGACACATCCGACTTCTGCGGGCATTTGTTGACCGGGTTAACCTTCCCGGTATTATTATTCACTGACAAGATATGTAATGTTACTATTCTTGACTTCCCACTTGGGATTCCAGGAATACATGGGCATGACAACAACTTACTGTTGGAAAATTCTCCGTGATCTCCTTGATGTTGCTCCCCTTTTTGCCGATGATAAACCGATGTAGCCAGGCGGGCGCGGTCACGTTGGAAAAGATCACACTGTTGGCCTGCAACAATAGAGAACTCACATGATGCTGAAATTGAGGCAATCAAGATAGCAACAGAGAAATTAATAACAGCAATGGTACACAACCTGTGGCGCTATTGACAGATGCAAATTCAGCACTCGAGTCGCTCCTGTCTGGGAAATTGCCAGTACTAAGGGCACTACTTTCTGAACTTAGCAGTCAGCATAAGGTCACCATACAGTGGATACCATCCCACTGTGGAATACCTGGAAACGACAGAGCTGATCAATTGGCTAAGGAAGGAGCAAAAGAAGAACAACCTGATGTGCCCGTTACATACCACCAGAAGAAAATGATCAAATCAGCCAGAAAGCCACCAAAACCTGCTCAAGATGACTACCACATTATGGACAGACCAGAACAAGTCATTATTCTGCGCCTCAGAACAGGACACAATAGACTATGCAACCACATGTATACAAAATTCAGGATTGGTGAATCAGCCATGTGCACATGTGGTTTGGTGTCGCAGACAGCAGAGCACATACTCCAAGACTGCCCAAAATACAACATATCTAGGCAAACCTTCTGGCCTAGAGAGATGACAGTGGAAGATAAACTCTATGGACCGCTGAGTGAACTAAAAAAGACAGTTAAATTCATACAAAAGACAACATTGCAGTTATAGACATTTCAAGCGAACGAAAGAAGAAGAAGAAGAAGAAAACTCACATTAGCATAAAATGATATACTCCAAGACTGCCCAAAATATGGTATGTCTATAACTGGTGACTATGAGGGGGCTTCAAATGAAAACCTTAAATGTTTGCTTTTTTAAAAATATATTCTGAAAAAGTGCAGAACAAATAGTAGTCACCACTGCATTCAATTCAAGTCCTCCAGGGCCGATAAAGTGCTTGAATTCCAGTAGAAAAAAAATTCTCTTGGTTGTGTGTGTAACTACTCAAGAACCATCTGCAGTAACTCTTCATCAAGTTTTGGAACTTCCTCCTCCATTCATACATTTACTGGACTGACAGGCATGCATCCATACTGAATCTTCATTTCTACAGGTTTCACCCCTTCACTGATTTTAAAAAAAAACGGATAACAGATCACTGCTCCTCTTTGTTACAAGCAAAAGTAAGGCGGCCATCTTTAAACTGTCCTTATGACATCACCATGTTTGTCTGCACCGTCATGTCATCTTGACATCCTTAACAACAATATTGACAGATTACAAGACAATGCCATGGTTATTGTAATTTCTATCACACTTTTAAGGTTTTCATATGAAGCCCCCTCGTATTATACTTATTCCCATTCGAACGTAAACTTGCCAAGAAAGCACAGCCAAAAAATGCTGAGATTGACTGCGACATCCTGTAAAGGATATGCAACTAACTGTATTCCCATTTACATGATACTTTAGAAATAGAGCCAGCTAGAGGTTTATCATAAATTCAAATCAATATTTGAACAATCAAACTGTGACAACAACATCTGCACCACCAAACTGGCAAATCAATACTTGCACAACCAAGCTGGCACATCAATATTTTAATTACAGAAGTCATTAAAAACAGATTGCACAATTTATTGTCTGGCATATTTCACAGCATCCCATTAGGTGTAAACTGCAGAATTATATATCACATGAAGTGAATATATGAATACTACTTTGGCTGAATAATTAAAACATTCATTCATTCATTAGCATGTCTTCTACAGAACCTCGCTCCCATAACAACCTTCCGGAAAACCTCTCAATCACAAGCAAAATGTCTTGCGTCCGATACACCCATCTGGAGATCATCCGCCATATCTTGCACTTATCTTCTCTTTGGCCTTCCTCTTCCTCTCTTCCCAGGCATATGCCCCTCCATTATTGTTCTCTCCAAACTTTCATGACGTTTCAAGTGACCAAAATATTTTAATTTTCTTGTTTTATCGCCTTTAATAACCTTCTTCAATATTCAGCTCTTGAAGTATGGATGCATTTGCTCTTTTCTTTACCCAAGATATTCTTAGAACTCATCTATAACATTTATATTCAAAGGTATTTATGCGCTGTTCAGCTTGTTTAGTAAGTGTCCAGATCTCACAGGCGTATGTTGCAATGGGAAAGATGCATGCTCTTAAAAATCTAATTTTTGTAGTTCTATCTGTCCCACTCCACAATTTATTCAGTTGTTTTAGTCTTTGAAGAGCAATAGATATTCGTCTTTTAATTTCTTTCATTGTGTCAAAATTGTTGGTAATCAATTACCCAAGATATTCAAAATGTTCCACCACCTCCAATTTTTCCTCATTAACATATATTTCTTTCTCCATATTAGTTTTATCTGTATGCATTATCTTTGTTTTTGCTATGTTAAGATATAAGTTGTGATTTTCACTATTCAATTGGGTTGAGGTTATTAGATCTATACGACAAGAGCTGAATACTGGCTACCAAAGATGATAAAGAAAATTGAAATATTTTGGTCACTTGAAAGTTGGACAGAACAACAATGGAGGGGTATATGCCTGGGAAGAGAGGAAGAGGAAGGCCAAAGAGAAAATGGGTGTAGGATGTGGTGGATGATCTCCAGATGGATGTATCAGACACGGGACATCTTGCTTATGACAAAGAAGTTTTCTGGAAGGTTGTTATGGGAGCGAGGTTCTGCAAGACATGCTACTGAATGAATGAATGACACCTGCGACTTGCCTAGCAAGCTGGCAGATGATTTTTCCTATCACTCGAAGAAAAAGAGTCCCCACGCCATATTTATTTTATTATTATTAATTTACAAACTGGCACATCATGGCTAACTATTTGAATCAACTGTACACCAGTACCTTGCTATAGACTTCAGTCAGTGCCTGGCCCAGTTTCTCCTGCTCTCCTCTAAGCGTGATCGTCTCTGAGGGTGAGTTTGGGTCTGGCACCTCGACAGAAACTCCCGTATTTGCCAGGATTTCTTGAATGTTGGCATAGCGTGGCCCGACCACGTACTTGTGCTGTGATTTCTTTACCTCCACAGAAATAGTTTGGCATTTTCTTTTCTGGCGGGAGAAACAAGGAATAGATTACAGACAGACAACAAGCTGCACCTAGCGGCTAGCTAGTAGCTGTAACTTCAACATGGCAGACACAGTGACAAGTGATGCAGTAGGTCGATGATTCCTAGATAAAAAGACAATTTCTGACATCATCATCATTAAGTGCCTCGCTGACAGATGGTCAAAATATGCTGTTCGATATTTCAAAATAACAGAATATAACAATTTATAACATTTCCATTCAATGACTACAAGTTGTTAATTTTGTTAATTGGCCCAGCCCAGTCTACTATCAACAGAAAGCAATGGTAAACTACTGAACGTAAACTTGCTCTGGAATCAAGAACAGCCATATAATGCTGGGGTTGATGCTGCATCCTGTGCAGGATATGCAACTAACTATCAACAATCTTGTGTCATGGCATGGAAGGAAGCAACACATAAATTGATCCATGATGTCAGAGATCATAATTTGTGGAGAGGCATGATCGCCCACACCAGCCGACAAGGCACTGGATGATGATGATGATGATGACTATCAACAACACTCTTCTATCAAGAACCTACTCTACACTCACTGCCACAATTGAGGAGGACCTGCTGGCTTGTCACACAGGCAATGAACCATATACTCACAGCTGAAGGGGTTGTATTACCCCCTTACATTCTTCTCGTTCATCCAGAATTTTCCGGGACGTGGTTATGTTGTGCCTGTTTACAGCAGAGCTGCGTTCTTGCACCGCTAGGCCGACACATCAGACTTCTGCGGGTGTTTGTTGACCGGGTTAGCCTTCCTGGGCCCTCTTACATTCCACGCCACATGTTGCTGACCGCTATGTTTGACATCAGCCTTCTATCTCCTGTGTTTCAGTACCTGTTGCTTTCTGGGCCTACTACTACCATGCCGTCTGATCACAATAACATCCAGCAACAACCACAGTACATGCATCTTCAAATGAAAAGTTTAACAATTTGAATTACAGTTGACACAGGAGAGCTCCATTTGCAGGAAGTTCAGTTATCTCTCTTTAACACAGTTGTGTACAACATGCAATTCTGTTCCCATTTTGTCTGTAGACAACACTGTTAGTTAGTTAGTTAGTCGACAGATCATCCTCGTTGCACATCGGACCATTCAGTCCATAAGTGCTCGGATCCCCTCCTCAGCAAATCCCGCAGCGTGTAGTGGCTAACGACGCCAGTTCTGTGTTGGTTTATCAATCTTCTTTGGCTTCCTGCGTAGTGTTCTTGTTTGGCCACCCCTCTTTTAATTTGCTGCTCTCGCAGTCTGGCCATTGTTGTAGATTCACAGTCATCACTTGGTTCTTGCAAAAGTCTCACTTCTCGTAGAGCATTCAGAATGTCAGCCTGGTCCATGGCGCGTCCGCCCTCAACAGTGGCCTCACCTGCGAGCTTGTCAGCCCGCTCATTTCCTTGTACTCCCGCATGCCCTGGCACGAAGATGAAACTAATCTTTGCCAGCCGAGACCGCTTCAGAGGCAGCAACCATTCTCTTCGGATCGACCCCTCCTCTATCCTCTTGATCATGTTCATTGAGTCGCTAAGGAAACAAGCCCTAGTGAATGTCTGTGTCTCGAGCCATGTTATTGCTTTACTTACTGCCATGACTTCCATGGTCAGGCTACTTGTGGTTTCAGTGAAAGCACCAGAGTCCTCCTTCACAATTCTCCCTCCGGCCCGAGCTGTAAAGACCCATGAGCTTCTCACATGTCGGATGACCGACCCATCTGTGTAGATGACCGCGTCACTGTCTAGCGAATTCTCGAAAATCAACGCTTGTACTTCAGCCTCAACAGCAGCCGGATTTTCTTGTCTGCATTTTCTATCTAGTTGGATGCAAACTGAAAAGGATGTGCAGAAGTCTGTTGGCACTTGCACCCACTCCTCGCCAGGTTCTAAGTCCTCAAGTGAACACACCTGTTGAAGAATGTCCTCGGCTTGACCCATCCACGACCGTCCTCTTTTTAACCTGCTGCCCTTCACCTTCCTAATTTCACTATGCAGTGGATGCTGTGTGTTTGCGTTAATTCTGAGGTAGGCGCGTGCCCTGCAAACTTGCATTCTCTCTTCAATGGTTGGAAAATCAAGAAGGTAGCGCATCGCCCTGCATGCTGTATCTCTTGTACATCCAAGAATAATGCGCATAGCTTCATTCTGTATCCTTTCCATCCTTTCTATCTGCTTATGGCTGAGAGTCAGGATTGCCATTGCATACTCCAAAACAGACATGACCAGCCCCTCGTACAGAAGACATAGATGGCGCTGCTCACAGTTTGCTGCCGCCATCACCCGCATCGCTGCCAAACCCCGCTTGGCCTTTGTTATCACCTGGTCTATGTGCACATTATAAGCAAGGCTTCGATCAAACCGTATCCCCAGGTAATTCATTGCCTGCGTTCTTTCCACCGTCTCTGAACACAGCATTACAGTTGGTGTTGGATTGTTGACAATATGATTATTCAACGAGAACCAAGTCACTGTTGCCTTTGTTGGGTTGACCATTGCCCCAGCTTCATCACACCAAGTACTTATGCGATTGAGTTCGGTTTGTAGCTCCACAGCAACCTCCTCTCTATCCTCAGACAACACTGAGTCTAGCTGTGCCGAAGCAAAATGATAATGTCACTTATCACAGAGAAAAGAGTCACTGTAACACCTTGACCAGATTTTAAGTACCAGGTTGACTGCTGCGGCAGTCTGTTGTCTGTAGAGTTACCTTCATCTTCATTCCGGGACATGAGAGAAATTAATGAGCTGATAAACTTGCTGGCTCTGCATCCCCTCAATTCTTCTGATGGCACTATTTTCTGATGCCCTTCAATCTTTTCCCCCCAATATACACAACATACTGGGTTCGCTTGGATTACTCTCTTTGGGCAACAATCACCTTCAAATTAATAGCCTGTTCACAGGATTATTAATCTGAGCCAGTGATGGACCCTAAGACGTCTCTTTGAGGTTGGATGGGGTAAGGGTAATGGTATAACCAACGAAAAGTTCTTGTCTGCGAAGTCAGTCCATGTTTCCATCTGTCGATGTCTTCCCTTGTCTCAATTACCACCAATTTTCCTTCTGACCATTTATTCTTCTGTTTACCCCCTTCTTATCATGCACCAAAGAATATCAATTATTATAATTAGCTTCCCTCTTGGCTGAAGTCTGTAATTCTCCTTTCCATACCCACCGTGTTCTCATTCTCAGCAACCTCAGGCCTGCAAGAATATGACCAATCTCAACCTGCACATTTTTTTCCCTATATCCTTTACAGGACATTGCAGTCAACACCAGAAATTTTCAGCTGCTGTTGATGTCTTGGCAAGTTTTTTACGTTCAGTAGTTTGCCATTGCTTTCTGAACGACCTGCCCACATACCCCCGTAAGTAACCAAACGTGACGTGATCTGTTGCTGAATCTCACGCAGTGTGTTTCACATGAGAGTATTCGGGATTACGAACATCCTTAACCCCTATGCCACGGAGACCGGCCAACCTCCACATACCCCAGTAAATTCCACTACAGGACCTCTCTTTTCTTGTTAACAGCAATTGTCCATTTTCATCACTGGAGGCAACTCTGATCTATTTCATTAGCCCTTGCATTGTTAACTACCTTTAGTACAGAAAGCAGAAATCAGCCACAGGTTTAGCCACCCACTGACCTTCTCCTCGTAGATTGCCATGATCGTCTGCTTACATCGGAGGACCCCATCCTTCTCGCCCGACACCACAATCTCGTCCTTGTGAGGGGGGACACTGATCTTGGCGCCCGTCTCTTCACTCAGGCGATTGATGCTCTCCTTGTTAGGGCCACAGATGAATGGATGGTATACTTTTGGAATCGGAAGTCGCTCAAATGCCAATTTTGCCTGAAAATACAAATAAATAGTCAACATAAAGTTGGTCCGCTGGCACGGACATTAAGCTTTATTGAGGGTATGGTGCTTAAAAAAAAAAAATTGCTTAAAAGTTGACAGGGTCGACTTCATTGCACCGGGAATTTATCCCATATAGCTCACTTTCCGCAGCGTGAAAAGCGTCACACAAAGCACGAACTCCGTAGCTCTAGCGACGACCCACAGGAGTTTCCGAAAAATTTCAGGGTATGGTGCTAGGTTAGAGTTACAACACAGACTCAACATGGAAAATTAGGCCAGAAGCCAAATGTCACTAATAGTGTAGTACTGATGCTGAGGTTGCAGGTTCAACCCCTACATCGGTCAGTTGGGACTACAGTGTTGACTTCTCGTTCTTGACTTGTGAACGTAAATTACAAGTACCTCAGAAGTCGGGAGTGGGTTCGCCTGATGGTGACGACACTGGTAATATGGAAAGCTAATCCACATGCAAAAATCAGTCCAGTGCACTAGAAGTAATAGCATGTGTACAGTCTGCGCTCGGGTTAGATTAGCGAGTGGACATTAAACAAACAACAACAGTTCAGAGTTAGATTAGCGAGTGGACATTAAACAAACAACAACAGTTCAGAGTTAGATTAGCGAGTGGACATTAAACAAACAACAACAGTTCAGAGTTAGATTAGCGAGTGGACATTAAACTAACAACAACAGTTCAGAGTTAGATTAGCGAGTGGACATTAAACAAACAACAACAGTTCAGAGTTAGATTAGCGAGTGGACATTAAACAAACAACAACAGTTCAGAGTTAGATTAGCGAGTGGACATTAAACAAACAACAACAGTTCAGAGTTAGATTAGCGAGTGGACATTAAACAAACAACAACAGTTCAGAGTTAGATTAGCGAGTGGACATTAAACAACAAACAACAGTTCAGAGTTAGATTAGCGAGTGGACATTAAACAACAAACAACAGTTCAGAGTTAGATTAGCGAGTGGACATTAAACAAACAACAACAGTTCAGAGTTAGATTAGCGAGTGGACATTAAACAAACAACAACAGTTCAGAGTTAGATTAGCGAGTGGACATTAAACAACAAACAACAGTTCAGAGTTAGATTAGCGAGTGGACATTAAACAACAAACAACAGTTCAGAGTTAGATTAGCGAGTGGACATTAAACAAACAACAACAGTTCAGAGTTAGATTAGCGAGTGGACATTAAACAAACAACAACAGTTCAGAGTTAGATTAGCGAGTGGACATTAAACAAACAACAACAGTTCAGAGTTAGATTAGCGAGTGGACATTAAACAACAAACAACAGTTCAGAGTTAGATAAGCGAGTGGACATTAAACAACAAACAACAGTTCAGAGTTAGATTAGCGAGTGGACATTAAACAACAAACAACAGTTCAGAGTTAGATTAGCGAGTGGACATTAAACAAACAACAACAGTTCAGAGTTAGATTAGCGAGTGGACATTAAACAAACAACAACAGTTCAGAGTTAGATTAGCGAGTGGACATTAAACAACAAACAACAGTTCAGAGTTAGATTAGCGAGTGGACATTAAACAAACAACAACAGTTCAGAGTTAGATTAGCGAGTGGACATTAAACAAACAACAACAGTTCAGAGTTAGATTAGCGAGTGGACATTAAACAACAAACAACAGTTCAGAGTTAGATTAGCGAGTGGACATTAAACAACAAACAACAGTTCAGAGTTAGATTAGCGAGTGGACATTAAACAACAAACAACAGTTCAGAGTTAGATTAGCGAGTGGACATTAAACAAACAACAACAGTTCAGAGTTAGATTAGCGAGTGGACATTAAACAAACAACAACAGTTCAGAGTTAGATTAGCGAGTGGACATTAAACAAACAACAACAGTTCAGAATGAAAATGTGTCAACCGATTTTTTAAAAAGCATTCTTCATTACTATCTTCCTAGTAACGTTATGCTACAGAGAAACAGACAGAGATCTAAGAAGACAAGAAGAAGTTAAATTATCATCACACTGGACAATGTCAGGGATAAAAGCAAAACTGCAGCAATAAAAATACCTCAGGATAATACTGAATGTGACAAGAAGATGCCGGTAAGCGTGGGCGGTTATGTTTCGCCATCTCACTCGATCACCAGAGTAGTGGATCAGCTCAGTGTTCTTGTCTTGACCATACCACATGGCCAATCCATTCAGGTATTTACTTCTCTGCCTTCCCTTTGTTCTCTTCCCCTTGATCTTGCCAGTTGTCACCAAGGATCAGAAATTGGGAATGTCAGGAATCCACTGGGTACAATATGGGGTTGAGTTACAGAGACAAATATCCCATCAAACATGGGAATACAATCAGGCCATTAAAGATCTCACAGGTAACTTCACAAAACTGTCTAAATACAGCCCAGTGCTTCTCACCTGTTCTTCATGGATTGCCTCAATTTCATGCCTTGCCTTATCGATCCCTTCCTTGGCTCCAACGATACGGATCTCGTTAGGGTTACTTTTGTCGTCGGGGCGCGGGAGGGAAACCTTGGTCGCGGTGGTCAGCTCAATTTCCTGCAGCTTCTTGCCACTTTTGCCCAGGATGAAGCGATGATACTCTCGGGGTATGTTGAGTATAACACAAGCCTGTCAGTCACAATGAATAGTGATTATAAACAATACAAATCTGCAGGTCACAATAAATAAGGATTATACACAACACAAGCCTACAACAGGCAGTGATTATAAACAATAACGCAAGTCTACAAGTTACAACAGGTAGTGATTATAAACAATAACACAAGCCTACAAGTCACAACAGCTAATTATAAACAATAACACAAGCCTACAAGTCTCAACAGATAGTGATTTTAAACAATAACACAAGCCTACAAGAAACAACTGACTGATTATAAACAATAACAAGCCTACAAGTCACAATACACTGACTCTAAACAATAACACAAGTCTACAAGTCATAACAGACTGTGATTATAAACAATAGCACAAGCCTACAAGTCACAACAGACTGTCTATAAACAATAACACAAGCCTACAAGTCACAACAGATAGTGATTATGAACAATAACACAAGTCTACAGGTCACAACAGACATAAACAGTAACACAAGCTTACAAGTCACAACAGGCAGTGATTATAAACAATAATACAAGCCTACAAGTCACAACAGACATTATAAACAATAACACAAGCCTACAAGTCACAACAGCTGATTATAAAAAATAACACAAACCTACAAGTCTCAACAGATAGTGATTTTAAACAATAACACAAGCCTACAAGTCATAACAGACTGTGATTATAAACAATAGCACAAGCCTACAAGTCACAACAGACTGTCTATAAACAATAACACAAGCCTACAAGTCACAACAGATACTGATTATGAACAATAACACAAGTCTACAGGTCACAACAGACAAACAATAACACAAGCTTACAAGAGGCAGTGATTATAAACAATAATACAAGCCTACAAGTCACAACAGACATTATAAACAATAACACAAGTCTACAAGTCACAACAGATAGTGATTATAAACAATAACACAAGCCTACAAGTCACAGCAGCTGATTATAAACAATAACACAAGCCTACAAGAAACAACTGACTGATTGTAAACAATAACAAGCCTTCAAGTCACAACATACTGACTATAAACAATAATACAAGCCTACAAGTCACAACACATTGACTATTAACAATAACACAATTCTACAAGTCACAACAGACTGTGATTATAAACAATAACACAAGCCTACAAGTCACAACACTGTCTATAAACAATAACACAAGCCTACAAGCCACAACAGACTGTCTATAAACAATAACACAAGCCTACAAGTCACAACAACCTGTCTATAAACAATAACACAAGCTTACAAGTCACAACAGACTGTCTATAAACAATAACTCAACACCTACAAGTCACAACAGACATAAACAATAACACAAGCTTAGAGGTCACAACAGGCAGTAATTATAAACAATAACACAAGCCTACAAGTCACAACAGATAGTGATTATAAACAATAACACAAGCCTACAAGTCACAACAGACATTATAAACAATAACACAAGTCTACAAGTCACAACAGATAGTGATTATAAGCAATAACACAAGCCTATAAGTCACAACAGACAGATAACAAGCCTACAAAGCACAGACAGCAAACAGATAACAACACAAGCCTACAAAGCACATGTTAATGTATCTTAATAATACAATAAATTTCCCTGAAGCAGTTTCTTGCTACAGGCCTATGATATGACAGCGGTATCACATCTTGAAGACCTGGGTGTACGGAGGAATAATTAGCCAGTCTTTCCCAAGATTAGTAGCATTGTCTGTGAATGCTTCGCCCCTCTTATTCTGACGAGGATGACAACAGAAACGATTGCCCCTGTTTGACCTTCACATGTTCAAACCACCTTCTAAGTAAATAATATTTTCCTCACTGACTTGACCTCCGTGGAAGACCCCAGTCTAATACGGAACCCGAAAACCTTCTGGGAAATGAAGGTGGCCTTGACATTGATCACATCCCAATCCAAGTGCCAACTGAGTGTCTAAAAATATACGGCTAGCACCATAGACCAAATTTGTCTCCTGGCGGGCGAAGGGCCCTTCACAATTTCTTTAGTAACTACATGTACCACACTCAACGCTTGTGACTGAGGGCTAGTGAAACGCAGTTTCACAATTCCCTGCCATACTGAGTCAAGGATTCTTCTTCTTCTTCTTCGTTCATCCGGAGTTTTTTTTCGGACGTGATTGCGTTGTGCCTGTCCACAGCAGAGCTGCGTTCTTGCGCCGTTAGGCCGACACATCCGACTTCTGTGGGCATTTGTTGACTGGGTTAACCTTCCCGGGAGTCAAGGATTCAGTCAGTTGCAAGTGATTTGGAAGCAGATCACTTTGTGTTGATTTTGATTGTATGAGGCACAGCCATTCAGAAAGTAAAGGCTACATGACTGTGAGAGTTTGAAGTAAGTAAGTAAGTAAGTTAAAGTAAGTTAAAGTAAAGTAAAGTAAGTTAAAGTAAAGTAAAGTATGTATGTATGTATGTATGTATGTATGTATGTATGTATGTATGTGTTTATGTATGTATGTGTTTATGCATGTGTATGTGCGTATCTACCTATCTCATAACATGGTAATATGCATTGTTTATGTTCACAACATTCATGTGACAATGTTTATTTTTTCCTATGTGAATGTAACATGCACAATAATTGATGTACGAAAGATGAGTGATTGGAAGGACCGAATGTAAGACGAGCCTGAGTGCCAAGTTTGTGAACCTTTGAAAATAAAATTTGCTCATTCGTTCACTAGGTAACTTAACGCCATCTCCTACCTGCGTCTGCAACTTGTTGACCACCTCCCGGCGAGCTTTCATCACAGCGTCCTGTCGTCCATTGATTACTACGGTCATGCTCTGGTCTTTGGCCAGACTCAGCTCAATTGATACCCCTGAAAACATCGACATCAAAATGTAACCAATAATTTCATAACTGTACCTTCAAATACAAGTATTTCTATAGCCATGAAAATATAACAAATCTTTATTCAACTCAATTTCCCTACAAGTTTTATAAGCAATCAAACACAAGATCAATATTCTTTGATCACAAATGTTTTTCTCGCTTGCTTTGAACTCAAGCATAGTCCATACCAAAAACAAGGCATACCGTTACATAAACAAATCTCCATATAAGTTTTAACCAATCAAAGACAACACATACCGTTATATAAACAAATCTCCCTACAGATTTTAACCAATCAAAAACAAGACAAACTTAAACAAGTCTGCCTATAGGTAGGGAACCAATCAAAAACAATTACTTCATGAGCAATCTATACACAATAAACCAATATCAAACAATATATTTGCTTATAAAATGTCAAGAGATTCTATAAATAACCTTGCCCCTAAATGATTGGAGAACAAGACACGTACCAGTTTTTTGCATGATTTCCTTGCATATTTTCATTTGATCACTCTCCTCTCCAAACTGGCGCTCATTCATCTCCTTGAACTTACGTTCTTCGAGGGGGACGGTGAACACCTAAAAAATCAATGGATGTGTGAGCAGCACTGAGAACAGATCTTCAAAACAACAACATGGCTAGCCATTGTAGATACACCTCATAATTGTGTAGGTCAGTTATGGAGCTTCCTATTTATAGTTCACAGATTGTCTTCTACTGAACAATTAGTTGAACCAGTTTTAACATATGGCTGTGAATTCTGGACAATTAGTGTTGCCTAGAACCAGTTTTAACATATGGCTGTTAATTCTGGACAATTAGTATTGCCTAGAACCAGTTTTAACATATGGCTGTGAATTCTGGACAATTAGTGTTGCCTAGAACCAGTTTTAACATATGTCTATGAATTCTGGACAATTAGTATTGCATAAAACCAGTTCTAACACATGGCTGTCAATTCTGGACAATTAGTGTGGCACAGAACAAGTTTTAACAAATGGCTGTGAATTCTTGACAATTAATGTTGCGAAGCACCAGTTTTAACATATGACTATAAATTCTTGACAATTAGTGTTGCTTAGAACCAGTTTTAACATATGGCTGTGAATTCTGGACAATTAGTGTTGCATAGAACCAGTTTTAACATATGACTATGAATTCTGGACAATTAGTGTTGCATAGAACCAGTTTTAACATATGGCTGTGAATTCTGGACAATGTTGTACAGAACCAGTTTTAACATATGGCTGTGAATTCTGGACGCTAGAAGCTTCAGAGATATGGTTTGCTGAAAACTCCTTGGACAGCCACAATTGCCAAACATTCTGAAAACTCCTTGGACAGCCACGATTACTAAACATTCAGAAAACTCTTTGGACAGCCACAATTACTAAACCTTTCTGAAAAAGTATAAGACACAAAATTGGCTTATCACAAGCAAAAGAAGCATTCATTTTTTGGCCATATTATTTATTTTTTACCCATGTCGACATGCTTTTAACTCACGCGTAGTCCACATTGGACTGATTTTTGCATGTGGGCCAGCTATCTCTATTACCAGTGTCCTTCGACATCAGGTGAACCCACTCCAACTTCTGAGGTACTCGTAATTTACGTACCCAAGTCAAGGATGAGAAGTCAACGTTTTAGCCCAACTGATCAGTGTAGGGAATGAACTTGCTACCTCGGCATCAGCACACTGGAAGTTTTAAGAAGGAGCGCTCTTATTCATTTGGCGATGCTGATATCCAGGCTACATTATGAGAAGACAGAAGCCAGAACATGTTGTAACAACTGGAAAGATGTGTGTAAAGAGAGACAGAGGAAGATAGAGAGAGAAGATTCTTGAGAGCCTCGTGTCACTGTACAGAATGGTATCAGCGAATGCACTGATACATGCTGCTGAAGATCGCAACATGTCAGAAACAATCAACCACACTAGTCGGCAAGGAACTTGACGACTGTTGAAAGAATAATAATAAAATAACATTTCCAGACACGTTAACTGCTTACCTGGGTACACTTGGATTGCCGAGTAACAAACTTTGGTTGCCAGGCAACAGAGGGCAATAAATCTGGGCGGGAATCAGCAGACAGAGCAGGGAAGGCATTGTCGTAGGTTGGGGGCTCCGGGTCAAATGCCTGTAGGTCAACGCTGCTGACCCCTGCTCCGTCATGCTCCATGCTTGATGCCATAGTAAACAGTTGCAGGATTGGTGTAGACTTGCCAAGTCGTGCAGTACAGCTGGCGAGGAGAAGGACAGTCAGGTAATCAGTTCTATGCATTCACATACCGTTGTTAATCTCCGACCTTAGGAGGCAGAGGCACTTTATCAAGCTGGGTTATAATTGAGATATAGCCTGGGTTGTAAGTGGCATATAGACAGTTATAACTGGCATATAGACTGGGTCAGGGATAGATAAAACCAGGGCACCAGTTGCCATGAAATTGTTATCTGACACCTGAATTCTCAGTTGTTGTTTTTTTTTATTTTTAAAGCCCACAATTGTAAACAAAAGTTACTGGCTCCTAAGAAAATGAGACTGGCTCCTAAGAAAAAGAAACTGGCTCCTAAGAAAAAGAGGCTGGCTCCTGAATAATGTTTAGATTTTTTCCGACTCCTAGTTCACTGGATCTTCTCCCCGTAGTATTTTTTGTCTCTAATTCTCTTCTGCGTGTGCTTTGAGCTCTCCCTCTATATCACTTGCCCTGTGGTTTCCACAGAAAAGACGTTCTAGTTACACTATTATCAGGTTCTCTCAATGTGTGGTCCAATCCAGCGACAGCATCTTTTTCTCACCTCTTGATTGTCCACAATCTGCCTGGGTCTCCCTCTATGGGCTGCCGCGGTGATTCTGTCCTACCATATTATTCCTCTATTCTTTATGAACATTTGTATTGTACTAGTGATTATTTTACTTATGTACCATGTTTATGATCCATTCGGCTGTACCAACTTGATGTTAAGAGTTAAATATTCTAAGTTTTGTTGAGTCTGTTCAAATTCTTGTTTTGTTGAGTCTGCAAATTCTTTACAGGAGTTGCATTAAACCCCAGCATTTTTGTTGTTGTTTGTGATTTCACGGCAAGTTTACGTTCAGTAGTTTGCCATTGCCTTATGAATGACCAGCATTCATACCATTGTAAGAAAACCAATATCAAAACTGAAAATGAGAAAGTCACCAGGAGCTGATGGTATCTCCAATGAAATGAAATCAAAACTGAAAAAATAAAAAAAACACACACACACATTATGGTGCTTGCCTTGGTAATTAAATGAAACAAGTAAACGTGGCAATAACAAAGAAAGCCCAACGTTTATCCATGACAACATTTAGTGAGTTACACTACAAGGCAGCAGGTTTGCGTAACTCTTCATCAGCCTTTAACTGTCCCCAGTCTATCAACAAGGCAGCTGAGCAGATTTGTGTCCCTCTTTGATTCAACTCCACACATTTCCAATGTTTATATGATCACTTTAGTTTAGTTTAGTCGATGGATCAACATCACGGTACGCGGGTGCAACCCATAAGTGCTCCATTCTCCTCCTAACTCAAACCTGAGTCTGGAGAAACTCAGCTCAGTGCACGAACTCCATAGCACTGGCGAGGATCCTGAAATACTTTGGGTAGATTTTTAACTCAAAATTTTGCCCGGGCAGCGCCGTTAGGCTACTTTTTCGATTTCCAACTGCCAAGGGATTTTTTTACGTGCGCAACAATACACACGGGCGCCCGATCTCACTACTCAGAGACCAGGGGAAAAGTCCACGAGATAAAATCCCGGTAATCACCGGGGCTTGAACCCGGGACCTCCAGCACTCGAGGCGGACACCATACCTTGAGATCACGCAGCCCCCTTATATGATCACTTTGATCAACTCCACACATCTCCAATGTTTACATGATCACTTTGATCAACTCCACACATTTCCAATGTTTACATGATCACTTTGATCAACTCCACACATTTCCAATGTTTACATGATCACTTTGATCAACTCCACACATTTCCAATGTTTACATGATCACTTTGATCAACTCCACACATTTCCAATGTTTACATGATCACTTTGATCAACTCCACACATTTCCAATGCTTATATGATCACTTTAATCAACTCCACACATTTCCAATGCTTATATGATCACTTTGATCAACTACACACATTTCCAATGTTTACATGATCACTTTGATCAACTCCACACATTTCCAATGTTTACATGATCACTTTGATCAACTCCACACATTTCCAATGTTTACATGATCACTTTGATCAACTCCACACATTCCCAACATTTACATGATCACTTTGATCAACTCCACACATTTCCAACATTTATATGATCACTTTGATAAATTCCACACATTTCCAATGTTTACATGATCACATTGATCAACTCCACACATTTCCAATGTTTACATGATCACTTTGATCAACTCCACACATTTCCAATGTTTACATGATCACTTTGATCAACTCCACACATTTCCAATGTTTACATGATCACTTTGATCAACTCCACACATTTCCAACGTTTATATGATCACTTTGATCAATTCCACATTTGTCCAATGTTTACACACTGATATGAGAGGGGGGGGGGGGGGAAAGCATGCGTGCATAAATCTGTGTTAGCGTGTTTGTGACTGGGTATATGTGTATGCGAAGGAGCATATCTGAGAGCGACTGAGTTAGTCTAAAACAGAGTTTGTGTATATTATGTGTGTATGTATGAATGTGTGTATGTAGGTATGTATGTGTTTATACATGTGTGAATGTGTGTACCTGATAACATGGTACTATGCATTGTTTATGTTCTCAACATTCATTTGACAATGTCTTTTTCTATGTGAATTAACATGCACAATAGATAATTGATGTACGAAAGATGAGTGGTTGGAAGGGCCAAATTTAAGACGGGCCTGCATGCTCAATTTGTGACCCTTTGACAATGAAGTTCATTCGTTTGTTCATTTATTCCAATAGATGCAAGCCTTGTTCAGGTCTCGGGCGATCTGAACACTAATACAGTCTGTCCGCAAACTATTCTAAACAAAATGGTGGAAGGGAACAAGATGGGACTATCCTTAAACATGTCCACAGCGGATGCTGGCGATTGTGGCTCCTCAATCATTATCTGATGTTATGATGAAGTTGGTATTGTTTATATTTAAACATGTCCGCAGCAGATGCTGGCGATTGTGGCTCCAATCATTAGCTGATGTTATGATGAAGTTGGTATTGTTTATATTTAAACACAGAAGCCACAAACAATATGTTGCACGATTGATTGCCTGGATATTTCCCAGCATCTCATCAGGTGCATACTGCAGAGTTATATATCATATGAAGTGAATAAAAGAATAATACTTCAGCTGAAACAGTTTTAAACACATAGGAACAGGTATTGTTCAAATGTGGAGCATTTGTTATCCCTGCTGTTTTCCCCCTGGTCTAGTATGCACTTGATGAGATGCAGCGAAATATGTCAGGCAATCAATCATGCAACATGTTTGTGGCTTGTGTATCTAAACTCACTAAGGCATTGTTTTGAATTGTTTATATTACTTCTTGTCCAGTTGTCTACGCACCCTACATACATATTTCTCTGTTTTCCTCTGTTTCTACTCATCATCATCATGTGTCCTGCCAGCTATCGTAGGTGTTCATGTCTCTCTACATATCTCGGTCTTTGGCGTTTTGTATCAACTCTGTTAATGATATTCCTCCATGCCACCGTCTCAATCCACCCAGCATCATTTCTTTTGGTCTGCCTCTAATTTTTTCCAGTTCTCCAATACCTCTCTTCTCATCACATGACCAAAGAAAGCTGTCTGCTCTTTCTTACTGTTGTATATAATGTTCTAGTTTCATTAGCCTCTTTCAGGCAATCGTTGTTAGTTACTCTGGCAGTCCAAGGAATTCGCAATATTCGTCTCAGGAACCACATCTCTATTGCTTCCAAGTTCTTCCTAATTTGTTCATTTACATTCCAAGATTCACTGTCATACAGCAAAACAGGCTCTATATATCATTTTAGCACACTCTTTCTTACATTCAATGATACTGACTTATTGCATAAGATACTTTTCAGTTTCTGAAATGCAGCGTTTGCTTGCCCTATTCTGTTCTTAATCTCTGTTGTGCATCCTCCATCATCAATCATAATGAAATCAAATGTACTGCACTGCCTATACTGCCAGATGTGGACAGAGGGTGCAGCAACCAGGCAGATGTTCCAGGTGCAGACAGCATCATCATGGCATGAATGCTGCAACAGCAACAGTAGAAAGCTGAGAGAGTTAATGCCAGATGCATGCCCTTTACAGAAGGTCACAATCAACCCTAGCATTTACTGGCAGCTTGTGATTTTTCTAGGCAATTTTATTCAGCAGTTTGCGTTTGCTTTCTGAATGGGTGACGCTCATAGAGTCATACCATTATGACAACCAACACAATGAGATCTGCTTCCAAATCTTCTACAGCTAACTCTGAACCTAGGATGCTGGGATTGTGAAACTGCATTCACATTCCCTAAGCCACAGATGGCGACATGAGAAGAGAAAAAAATAAATCACAGAATAAGCAAATGAATAATAAGGTAGCACAGACAAATTCAGACAATCTTAAGATAAGGAATTAGATCATGTAAACACAGATAATGCCTTATTCTCTTCTACCATAACGAAATGCATTCCTCTGAGGCTATTATTGCAAAACAAGACGTTCACAAATCAGATCTAACTAGTAAGACATCAAGAATCAATCAACCACAAAACAGAATGAATGGACTAAGTTTTAAGTAAAATAGCAAAACAAGTGTAGTAAGTGACATTTAAATTTGCTAGCAATCATAGAACGACGTGTCAATGTTTTACTACAATCATTCTCCAATCTTCACGATATCTTTAATCTAAATCACACTGGACATTAAAGGTCAAATCTCCCAGCAAACCTGCAGCCAAGTGTTTCTCCTTCTCTACACCATACCACGTAAGCAACCAGCAGACAGACATGACACAAACCCAGGCATGTCTCTCTCTCTCACCCATCCTCTACTTACATGTACTGTGTCCGTAAGAATCAGTCCTAAACGTTACTTCTCGTTTCTTCGATCTCCACTGTGGCTGAATATTTCATCTGAAAGATAAGCAACGATGAAAGAATGAAATGAAGCGTGAAATTGGGGATAAAAGGCGAGGAACTAGGACAGAACGACTCCAGACTTACCAACCACGAACAGGAAAGGTGAGACTTTCTCAAACAACACCTCCTACGTCGCCTGTGTATTCATACGCGCTGAGGGACTTCCGTTTGTGACACGCCTTTCTATTGGCTAGCATTGTGAACTTGTGGCAAGTTTTACACATTCCTTCCAATGAGAAAACATTTTACTGTGAGGACGTTGTAACAAATATTTCTTCAGTTTCCTTGAATTGTCCTTGTTGATAATAACTTACAGCTACCAGCTTTACAAATTTTTCTCTGAAAATGTAGCCATTAATTTGTTTAGTGATTCTAGATGTTGAATTGTTGTATAGATTTGGATTTCTTTTGAGGTCAAAGTTGAAAGGTAACGGGAAGACCCAAGTGGGTGTGATTTAATGTTTGAAGTCACGTGCTCTTGTCTATTTTGGGAAATTGTTGGTAGGGAATTTCACGAACATTAGATTAGCACCATGTACCCTCATACCAGCCGTAAGCATCACGCATATAGTAGCTCATACATCAGTGTAACCGTCACACAAATAGTAGCTCATACATTAGTAACCGTCACACAGATAGTAGCTCATACATTAGTGTAACCATCACACAGATAGTAGCTCATACATTAGTGTAACCATCACACACACAGTAGCTCATACATTAGTGTAACCGTCACACAAATAGTAGCTCATACACTAGTAACCGTCACACAGATAGTAGCTCATACATCAGTGTAACCATCACACAGATAGTAGCTCATACATTAGTGTAACCATCACACAGATAGTAGCTCATACATTAGTGTAACCATCACACAGATAGTAGCTCATACATTAGTGTAACCATCACACACACAGTAGCTCATACATCAGTGTAACCGTCACACAGATAGTAGCTCATACATTAGTGTAACCATCACACACACAGTAGCTCATACATCAGTGTAACCGTCACACAGATAGTAGCTCATACATTAGTGTAACCATCACACACACAGTAGCTCATACATTAGTGTAACCGTCACACAAATAGTAGCTCATACATTAGTAACCGTCACACAGATAGTAGCTCATATATTAGTGTAACCATCACACAGATAGTAGCTCATACATTAGTGTAACCATCACACAGATAGTAGCTCATACATTAGTGTAACCATCACACAGATAGTAGCTCATACATTAGTGTAACCATCACACACACAGTAGCTCATACATCAGTGTAACCGTCACACACACAGTAGCTCATACATCAGTGTAACCGTCACACAGATAGTAGCTCATACATTAGTAACCGTCACACAGATAGTAGCTCATACATTAGTGTAACCATCCCTGAATTCAGGGATATCGAGTTATATAGGCAAGCTGCTGGAGAAGGTAATTGCCAGGAAAATATCAAGCCAGCTAGAGAGGCAATGTGTTTTCCCACCTACCCTGGGTGGGTACCGTCCAAAAAGAGAAACCTGGACCAATGCAGCAGTCTTTGCCCATGATGTCTATGAAGGTTTCCACTCAGGCATTGAAACCTTTGCTACAGCGATTGATCTTGAGGACGCGTACAACAGAGTACCACTGGATTTTTTAATGCTTCAGCTTCTTGAACTAAAATAAGTCAATTCCTCCTTAGTTGGAACGCTGCAGCTCTTTTCCAACGGAAAGTAGTTTTTAGATGTGGCAGTTGGACTTCGGAACCAAAAACAATATATCCTGGCCTACCACAGGCCACAGGGATCACCATTATCTCTGGTACTGTATCGTCAGGGTAAGGATAGAGTGCAGGTTGCTGTGGAACTAGAAAACGAACTCAATCGCATAAGTACTTGGTGTGATGAAGCTGGGGCAATGGTCACCCAACAAAGGCAACAGTGACTTGGTTCTCGTTGAATAATCATATTGTCAGCACTCCAACACCAACTGTAAAATTGTGTTCAGAGATGGTGGAAAGAACGCAGGCAATGAATTATCTGGGGATACTTCTTCTTCTTCTTCGTTCATCCGGAGTTTTTTTTTCGGACGTGATTGCGTTGTGCCTGTTTACAGCAGAGCTGCGTTCTTGCGCCGTTAGGCCGACACATCCGACTTCTGCGGGCATTTGTTGACCGGGTTAACCTTCCCGGGGGTTTCTTGGGACGTTAGACTCTCACTGTTGTGGTGTTATCTCCCATCCCAGCTGGCCCATATAGAACAGCCAAAGATCCTGGTCAGCCCTCAAGGGAAGGCAGGGGCAGACCATGGGCATTCCCCGCCATCCAAGGAGGCTTCCATACTTGCAGAGCCGATACATAGCGCTCTGGTACTGGGCTCACCCAAGGAATCGTCACGTCCTGCACATGGCTGCTTAGCCTCACTTCCGTATATTGGGCCTTCCGTTCACCATAGGCTGTTCTTCCAGAAGCCAGAAGAATGCAGTTTGCAGATGACATCCACACAGTGAGCTTTCGATTCGGACTTTCCACGTAATGGATTTGCTATCCAAGCAATATTCCATTTTGTGCCACTAGGACACTTTTTCCACCTTTTTTTAAGCCCACACAGTGAGCTTTCGATTCGGACTTTCCACGTAATGGATTTGCTATCCAAGCAATATTCCATTTCATGCCTCTGGGAGGCTTGTGTAACCGACATGCCTGTGGTAATGAAGTGTGGCAGTCTAAATACTTCTTCATGTACATTTAAATGTCAATCTGAATACAGTTAAAGTAAGCTGCAGTCGACTTGAGCTTGTTGATATCTCCATAGAGCTTGTCCTCGAATGAAGCAGGTGTGGGCCAAAATATCTTTCTCTGTTCTGCATATATTGGGCACTCTTGCAGCAAATGTTTAGCTGTCATTTTACCAGTTCCACAATTACATTCATCGGTATCTCCTATCTTTAGTTTGTTGAACAAGTGGTATTTCAACCTGTTGTGTCCTGTGCGGAGTCTGAAGATTGCTACTTGTTCTCTTCGGTCGAGTTTGTAATATGCATCATCCTTCTGGTGGCTTGGATGCTCTGATTCCCATTTGGTTCTATAAGTGCTTTTTATCAACCTCTTTGCCTCATTATAGGTTATGTCTATGTCAGGCTGTGGTAGTCGTCCGCCCTCTTTTGCCAGTCTGTCAGCCTCTTCATTTCCAGGTATACTGCAATGTGATGGTATCCACTGTATTACAACTTTTTTGGATTTCTGGCATAGACCATGGAGTGCTGCTCTTAGGTCAGCTATTTCTGTGCCGTTATTGCTCTTCAGTATTGAGACAGCTGACTTTGCATCTGTAAAGATAGCTATTTGCGTCTCTTTATTTTCCTCCATCAAGAGCATTTCTGCTGCAGTTTTCAGAGCCTCTACCTCCGCTTTGAAGTTACTTGAAAACTTTCCAGTTGCCACTGAATGTGTTTTTTTCACTCCATTTTTTAAATTTAGGAGAATTCCTCCTCCTCCATTCTCTACTGAATTTTTGGCTGATCCATCTGTATATGCATGGGTCCAATTGCTGCTTGGGTAATGTTCTTTTATGTAGTTTAGGGTTATTTCTCTTCTTTCGGTTTCATGCTGAGTGTTCTTTTTCTCAATACCAGGAATGTTTTCTATCATCTCAGGCAGTTGCTGCTGTCTCCAAGCTGGGAAGTTGTGTGCATTGTAAATGGGCTTGACTGTTGATATGTTAAGTATGGGATCTGCCCTAATCTTTCGTTTTGCAGTTTCTACAAAGTTGCTACGCTTCAGTCTTCCCTTTCCAAAACCACTAAACCTTTTATACATAGGGTGGTCTGTCAATCTTCTAAATTTTTCAGCTTGTTGCTGGGCTCTGCTATCTCTTCTATCCTGCATTGGTTGTAAACAAGTGATCTTTTCTAGTTCATTAATAGGCGTTGTCTTCAGGCTTCCAGTTATGATTCGCATTCCTTGATTTTGGACTCTGCTTATTTTGTTAAAGTTTGACTTAGCTGCTGTTGCCCAAGCTGCAATGCCATATTCCAGTACTGGCCTCACCCGTCCAGTATATAACTTCTTGAGAACTTTCTCATCTGCTCCCCACGTTGTACCAGCAAGCTTTTTCATCATTGCCATTCTTTGCCTTGCTCTTGTTCGATTTTTCTCAACCTGTGTCTTCCATGTCAGGCGACGATCAAAGGTGACTCCTAGATAATTTGGATTTTCTTCATGGCGCAATATTTTTCCATTCAATACCAGCTTAGGTTGCTGAGTTTTAGTTGAGAGGGAGAATACTGTGCATGTTGTTTTCTCCTCACTTATCTTCACTAGCCATGATTTTGACCAGTCCTCTAGCGCTAATAGGGCTTGCTGTATTCTGCTGTTAGCTGTACTAATATATTCTTCAGATGTCCATATGGCTATGTCATCTGCAAAGGATGATGTGTGTACTCTGGCTGGAAAATTTTCCGTGATGTCGTTTATATATGCTAGGAATAATGTTGGTGAAAGAACTCCTCCTTGGGGGACACCTTGCTCCAGCAGCATCATTTTGCTGGTTTGCCCGTGTACTTTTGTCCTGGCAGTTCTGTTCTCAAGGTAGTGGCTGATCCATTTGTACATTTTCCCACAAACATGCATTTTTTGCAGTTTTACTTTCAGTCCTTCCTTCCATACTTTATCAAATGCTTTTTCTAAATCTATCCAGACCGCTAGTGTGTGCTTTTTCTCTTGGAAGGCATCCTCTATTTCCTGAGCTATATAGGTTATTTGATCTTCAGTGGATCTGTACTTTCTGAATCCTGTTTGGTGTGGTGTTAAGAGTTTGTTTTCTTCCAGATGCCATGTTAGCCTGCCATTGATAATGCGTTCCATTAATTTTCCTACACAGCTAAGTAGACTGATAGGTCGATAGCCATTTGGTTCTTCCAGGTCTTTTCCTTTCTTTGGGACTGGTATTAGTATAGCTTCCTTCCATGCCTGTGGGACTATTCCCCTCTTCCAGCTGTAATTTAGGACTGCCAGTAGTTTCTTTTTTGCCTTAGTGCCTAGTCCTATTAGCATTTCATTTGTGATTCCATCCTTTCCTGGTGATGTCTTCTTTTTTAGGGTATTCATTGCCTGTTCCATTTCTTCCATTGTTAGATTTGCCATCATATATTCTGCTGCTGTCTCTGTATTATGATGTATCTGTTTATCTATGATTGCTTTCTTCTGTTCGGCTGTAATATAAATGTGGTTTGCACTGGCATAGTGTTCCATTAGTGCATTTGCAACCTTTTTCCTGTAAGCAAGGCATTTCCTTGTTTAATTGTTATTTGTTTGTTTCTAGGTCCTTCATTGTTCATGGCTTTCACTAGTTTCCATAGTTTGTTTCCATCCCTGTCAAAATTCAGGTTTTCTGTTTTTTTCCTCCAACAATCTCTTGTTGTTTGATTTACTGTTCTTTTATATTTTGCTGAGATGGCTTTGAGAGAGATGTTCGCTTCAGTTGTTTGTTCTCTCTCTGCGGTCTTCCTAGCATCTTCAACTTTGTCCTCCAAAATTTGTAGTTCCTCAGTCCAGTATGGTTTGTAATTTTTCCTCGCTCCTCTTGGAATAGACTCAGTGGCCGCCTGTATTATTGCTCTGTTTAGACTTTCCACCATTTGCTTCATGTTGCCATATCGTGTATTTATGTTTTCACAATATTTGTCTGTTAGTATGGCAAATCTGTCCCAATCTGCTCGTTTGTAATTCCAGCGGGGCAAAGGCTTTTGCTCCTGTGGAACATACTCCACATTTATTACAAGCTTGATTGGTCTGTGGTCACTACCTGCTAATTGGTCAAGCACATGGCGATCGATTTTGTGGAGGATGTCTCCTGTGCAGAAAGCTAAGTCTGGAGTAGAAGTGGTAATCCATCTTCTGGAGTAGAAGCTCGGTGTGTCATCCGCTTTGTTGAGTAGATGGAGATTTGAGTCTATTTCTCAGTCCTCCACTTCATCTCCTCTTTTGTCAGTATCTGGGTATCCCCATCTTTCTGAGCGGCTATTAAAGTCTCCGACAACAATGCAGTTTGTGTCAGTTATTTTCATGTTTGAGAGTGTAAGATCCTTATCTGCCGGGCTATACAGATTGTAAATTCTTATTTTCACGTCCTTTATCATTATATCAACACCTATAATTTCCGTTTGGTTGTCAGAGATCACAGATACTTCGCTGCAAGGTATTGTATTTCGTGTAAGTATTACAACTCCTCCTTTGTGTCCTTCGCGGTCGAAACGTGTGGCCTGATATCCCTCGACTGAAAATGTGCGATTGGCGTTGAGGTGTGTCTCTTGAATGCATGCCACATCTATTCTATCTTTATGAAGACGCTGTGTTAGGGAAGCTTTCTTGTTATAAACTCCTTCGGCATTCCATTGTAGTATGTTGAGAGTCCGGGGTGTTTGGTCAATAGCTCTTAACCTACTCCTCTGTGCCTTGACTCCACAGCACAGGGGAAGGTGACCACCAGTAGTCATGGGTGGACCCCCTCGAGGCAGGGGGCCCGGCACTATCACCGCCTGATGGGACTTCACGGGATTAGCACCATAACGATTAATTTTCATCTGTGGCATCATGAAATGATAAAGTTACGTTGCACTTCTTTGTCAAGCCTGTGGCTCAGTACATCCGATTTCGACAAGCATTTGTTCGGGATGCTTTCCCTAGCCTTTGACTGTCCCCAGTCTACCTACAAGGCAGCAGGTTTGTACGTCTCTTCGTCTGGTCCCTCTCCCTGGACCTGTCCGACATGGGTGGCCCTACCAGTAGCTGTGCTACCGTCGACATAGCTCTTGGGGTCATTGGAACGCGCAAGCCCCTCTACCTCGTCAAGGTGGACGCACGGCAGAGGGGATCTGGGGATACGGTTTGATCGAAGCCGTGCTTATAATGAGCACATAGACCAGGTGATAACAAAGGCCAAGCGGAGTTTGGCTGCGATGCGGGTGATGGCAGCAGCAAACTGTGAGCATCGCCATCTATGTCTTCTGTACGAGGGGCTGGTCAAGTCTGTTTTTGAGTATGCAATGGCAATCCTGACTCTCAGCCGTAAGCAGATAGAAAGGATGGAAAGGATACAGAATGAAGCTATGCGCATTATTCTTAGATGTACAAGAGATACAGCATGCAGGGCGATGCGCTACCTTCTTGATTTTCCAACCATTGAAGACAGAATAGGCCTACAAGTTTGCAGAGCACGCGCCTACCTCAGTGTTAACGCAAACACACAACATCCACTGCATAGGGAAATTATGAAGGTGAAGGGCAGCAGGTTAAAAAGAGGACGGTCGTGGATGGGTCAAGCCAAAGACATTCTTCAACAGGTGTGTTCACTTGAGGACTTAAAACCTGGCGAGGAGTGGGTACAAGTGCCAACAGATTTCTGCACATCCTTTTCAGTTTGCATCCAACTAGATAGAAAATGCAGACATGAAAATCCGGCTGCTGTGGAGGCTGAAGTACAAGCGTTGATTTTCGAGAATTCGCTAGACGGTGATGTTGTCATCTACACAGATGGGTCGGTCATCCGACATGTGAGAAGCTCATGGGCCTTTACGGCTCGGGCCGGAGGGAGAATTGTGAAAGAGGACTCTGGTGCTTTCACTGAAACCACAAGTAGCCTGACTATGGAAGTCATGGCAGTAAGTAAAGCAATAACATGGCTCGAGACACAGACATTCACTAGAGACTCAATGAACATGATCAAGAGGATAGAGGTGGGGTGGATCCGAAGAGAATGGTTGCTGTCTCTGGAGTTGTCTCGGCTGGCAAAGATTAGTTTCATCTTCGTGCCAGGGCATGCGGGAGTACAAGGAAATGGGCAGGCTGTCAAGCTCGCAGTTGAGGCTACGGTGGAGGGCGGACGCGCCATGGACCAGGCTGACATTATGAATGCTCTACGAGAAGTAAGACTTTTGCGTGAACCAAGTGATGACTGTGAATCGACAACCATGGCCAGACTGCGAAAACAGCAAATTAAAACAGGGGTGGCCAAACAAGAACACTACATAGAAAGCCAAAGAAGATTGATAAACCAACACAGAACGGGTGTCGTTAGCCGCTACACGCTGCGGGCTTTGCTGAGGAGGGGATCCGAGCACTTATGGACTGAATGGTTCGATGTGCAATGAGGATGATCTGTCGACTAACTAACTAACTTAGTGTAACCATCACACAGATAGTAACTCATACATCAGTGTAACCATCACACAGATAGTAGCTCATACATTAGTGTAACCTTCAAACAGATAGTACCAGAGTCGTGGATCAGCTCCGTGTTCCTTTCTCGACCATACCACCTGGCCATGCCATGCAGGTATTTACTTCTCGGTCTTCCCATTGGTCTCCTCCCTTCGATCTTGCCAGTTGTCAACAAGTTCTCCAAGTCATTTCTTCTCATAACATGACCAAAAAATTTTGACTGTCTACTTCTAATGCCTCTAATCAGTTTACAATCTTCATTTGTTTCTTGAAGGACTTGTTCATTGGTTTTTCTGTCTGTCCATGGTATTCTTTGCATTTTCCTCAGAAACCACATTTCCACAGTCATCAGATGTTTTTCAGCTTGACTGCTCATTGTCCACGCTTCACATCCATACAAAAGTACAGGCTCTATGTAGCACTTCAACACTCTTTTTCTCGTTTCAATTGATATCTTTTTATTGGTCAGTATGCTTTTCATCTTGCAAAAGGCTGCCTTCGCAATGGCAATTCTTGTTCTAATCTCTACAAGGCAGCCTCCTTGGATAGCGGGGGAATGCCCATGGTCTGCCCCTGCCTTCCCTTGAGGGTTTACCGTGATGTCGATGACCGTTCTACTTTTACCAGCTGAGATGTGGGCGACACCACTAACAGCACTAACAGTCTAACGTCCCTCGAAACCCCGGTACGGCTAACCCGTAAAAATGCCTGCTGAAGTCGGATGTGCTGGCCTACGGGTGCAAATAAATCAGGCACAACGCAAAAAACGTCCAAGTGAAATGTCTTTCGTGCTAGGAACAGCTCTGACTACCTAGTTTCCGAATGCCGCTCTTGTTCGGAACAGCTCTAACTAGGTAGTTTCCGAATGTCCGTCGTGCCTGGAACAGCTCTGACGGGCACAACGACAAGCACATGTCCGAACCGAAACTCGCTGAGTGGATACCGTCTGCAAACCTTTCTGGTTTGTACGGGAACGGCCCGGGGCGAACGAAATGCCCAATACATTGAAGTGAGGAATTAAAGCAGCCATGAGCAGGACGTGACGATTCCCTTGGTGAGCCCAGCACCAAGGTGCTATGTGTCGGCCCTGCAATTATGGAAGCCATCCTGGATGGCGGAAAATGCCATGGACTGTCCCTGCCTTCCTTTGAGGGATGACCGTTAAGTCTTCGACCGTTCCAACTTGGTCAGCTGGGTTGTGGACGGTACCGCAAAAGTGAGAGTCTCCCGGGAATGCTACCTGGTCAATAAAGCACGCTAAAAGTCGGATATGTTGGCCTACGGGTTTCGGCCCAAGGGCGCATAACTTAGACACACCACAATCACATCTGAAAAAACACTCGGATGAACGCAAAGAAGAAGAAGATATTGTTCTTCTCTTGTATCATCATAAAGGTCTTTCACATAATCTGACCACGCATGTAAAATCTGATCTTTTTCTATTATGATTTTGCCATCTTTGGTCTTTAGGCAACCCGTTGATGTGTGTGTTCTTTTGTTAGTGATGTCATTAATTCTTTTGTACATTAATTTGGTATACCGTGTGTTGTGTTGGTTTTCAATTTCCTTGCAATTTTCCTCAAGTCATGTTTCTTTTGCCTCTTTGCATTGCTTCCTAATTTTCCTGTGAATCTCTTCATATTTTTCCTTGTTATTTTTGTTATTTCTTCTCAATTTCAAGAGTTTTAAGATGTCTTCCGTCCTCCATTTCTCGCGTCCTGTAATCTTTATTTTTGGGATGGTTGTTTCTGCAGCTTGGTTGACTGATTTCTTTACTATTTCCCATTGGTCACTGACGTCTGGAAATAATATTTCCATATCGGACAATGCATCGAATCTGTTTTTTTTTTTTTTTTTTACCTCTACGTTGAATGTATCTTTTATCTCCCCACTCTTCGGTGCCTGTAGATTAAATTTTGTGTTTCTTGGTGAATATTTGACTTTCTTTAATTTTAGATGTAAATTGCTTAAGATTAATCGTGACTTGAGTCAAAGGTCATTGTCACATGGTGGGGCAACCACTGGCTTTTCTTCTTGGCTTTCCTCACATCTGTCTAATAATTAGTGTTCCTCAATGGAAGGGCAGCTTAATATATAGTGGATTCCGGAGAGGTGGACAATATGTGAGGAGCGACCGAAGGGACAGAGCTGTTCAAGAAGAACAGTGACACCGTTCTAAATGCTCCAGTCCTTGATGAGGGAGGAGAGAACGGGGTGTGCATATCTGATACATGGAAAATGATTGAGGTCATGTATATATTATTTGATTTGGATATTTTGTACCTGAGGCACGGTACTATGTCTGCTCTGGCTGGTAATAGGGAAGTGAACCAGGGAGTTTGGCGAGAACAAGGAGGGGGTCGATATGCACCATCACCGGCCCTACTTGAGGGCCATTCTACCTACCACTACTAAGGATTATAACAGAGTGTCTTATAGGGGTGTGCAACGAGAAGATTCTAATATTCAGCAATGCACGGGTGAGCACCCTGCTGGGGGGGGGGGTAGCTAGGAAATGTCACGCTGTGACGTAGGGGTAGTGAACAGTTAGTTACCACCGATCGATCGTAGTGAGAGGTCACAAGGGTTGTCATCTGGAATGTGTGTTGGCGCGGACCTCTGTTGATATCTTCATTATCATCTATTGTGCCGAGGATGCCTGTAATTGTCAAGATAGCTCAATAAACACCACTCAAAGATAATGGAGTTGGATTGTCTCTTGATGCATTCGGCATAAATTGTCTGTTGATTCCAGCTTATACCTCATTCATTACCTCCTACACTGGCACGGAGGTAATTTGGTGCCGTATACAGCGGATCTGAAGTCCTGGGTTGTCGCGGAATACGCAGAGTAGCTCCACGAACTAGAATTCCCCAATGTCTGTTCTGGGAGGAATTGACGCACGTTTTTAAACTATCAGTGAACATCTGCCAAGGGGCGAAACTGATATATGGCTCCTGCAACGCCTGCAAGAATTACGGCATAGTTTGTTTTCAAGGGCCTGTCCACGGGCGACGATTTGTTTTCAAGGGCGCCTGTCCACAGGCGACGGTTTGTTTTCAAGGGCCTGTCCACGGGCGGCAGTTTGTTTTCAAGGGCCTGTCCACGGGCGACGATTTGTTTTCAAGGGCATGTCCACGGGCGGACATTTGTTTTCAAGGGCCTGTCCACGGGCGACAATTTGTTTTCAAGGGCCTGTCCACGGGCGACGATTTGTTTTCAAGGGCCTGTCCACGGGCGGCGGTTTGTTTTCAAGGGCCTGTCCACGGGCGGCGGTTTGTTTTCAAGGGCCTGTCCACGGGCGACGATTTGTTTTCAAGGGCCTGTCCACGGGCGACGATTTGTTTTCAAGGGCCTGTCCACGGGCGGCGGTTTGTTTTCAAGGGCCTGTCCACGGGCGACGATTTGTTTTCAAGGGCATGTCCACGGGCGACGGTTTGCTTTCAAGGACCTGACCACGGGCGGCAGTCAAGAGCCCGACTAAGGGTGGCAGAGACTTTCAATCGCTCCCTGCAGTTGTCGTTGCTGGGCTTACTGGACCTGTGGGCTGAATTAACCGAGCTGTTGACCTTGCGCTCTCGTGTTGTTGGACTACTGACATTGGCTGTCTACCGTGAGGTTACTGTGTTGACGGGCTGCTATTTTTGACTGTCGGGGTGTCGCGCTGGAACGACCTAACCGTTAACCGTTGACTTGTTGAAACCTGACTTAGCCGATATCCTTGGGTGTAGTGGTGTCGCTGGATTTTTTTTCTCAACGTGCCTCACCGCCCAGTGTGTGATCTGGAACGACACTGTTTGAGAACGTTTCTTGGTCGAGCATCCTGATAGGCCCTGGAAGTCATTGCTTGTCTTTTTGAAGTGTATGGAACCGAAGAATAATGTTAACTGAGTAAGCGAAATTTAATTTAAATTAGTTAAGGAGTAGATATGTGTGTATAATTATTATTTTTAAGATAGAATTGAAGAATTGAAAACATGATGCATAGCTTTTGAAGATTTGTCTTTGAGTAACGTTTTGCAGAGTATGGGATAGCGATAGGAAGGCTGCATACGTATTGAAAACAACAAGGGATTTCTATCATAACTGTACTCATATCTGGCATCTTCAACAGCAAGCGTTTTAATCATGGTGTTGTGGAAATTATAAAAGAAAAGGGATCAGCTGAAGGGTTTGAATGTTAAGTTCGAATGGTGGAAATTGTCAAAATTGCGACATTTAAGTTATGAAGGCATGGAGAGTTACTATGGAAATCTTTTATAGGAAGCTAGGACGTTTGACAGAGTTGATGGATAGCTTAAAAGTGGACGTAGTTAGAATTTCGTATATGATAGAATTGATAAAGAGGCGGACGCTTGAAAGAACGGCGCACGAGACAGGTATGAGATATTATGGTGTAGGCAAGTCAAATAGATGGCAGCCGGTTGATAAGAATGATAAAAAGTGCGGCAACAATACTAAAGTTATTAGCTATATAAATATGAAAGCAGACAAGAGTGAGACACAGAGATATATAGTGAAACAAAACAAAAATTTAGGAATTGGTAATGGCCAGAAAAGGAATTTTTATAAGAAACAGTGGTCTTGGCCTTCAAATAGTGAAAACGCAAGAGCAGTTTTAGAGAAAACTGGTTGCAGATCAGACAGTTGCGATATTCGGTTGCAAGGTTGAGTAACAGAGAGGAAAACACAGACATAACTTTAGGTGGTCAGAAGGTGTTTTCAGTCTTTAGTGTCAGACAGGAAAAAGAGACACAGACAGTCAGTAATGTGGAGAAGAGTACTCAGACACAGATTGATAAAGTGGAAAGGAAAACTCAACAACCAACTAAGAAAATAGCACTACGAGAGAATCAAACCAAGGTGGTGGAAGAAATAAAACCAACTCAGTTGAAATTGACAAAGGGAGACAGTCAAATTTAAGGAGGCAGGCCGTGCAGAGGTTAGACAAAACAAGACAAAAGACACCAAAAGAAAAATTAGAAAGAGTGCCAAGGCTAGATCTGCAACGAGTTTGCTTGTATATATAGGGGATGATTCGTCAGAGGCATCGGAAAGTGGTCAGGTAACGGTAAGAGATACTGAGAGAGAAAATAACCAGGGAATAGTGCGGAATACTAGGTTAATAAATGTGTATGCAGATAATGAAGATTGGAGTAATTGTAATAATTTTTATCATGGCGATGTATACACGTTGATGATGGAATCTAGTGAGATTTTAAGCAGATTAATGAAGAAGAAGTATTAATGGTCCATATATAGTGGAGTCTTGGAGAATGTTTAGGTAAGCTGCTGGGGAATAGCAGATAGCTATAAGTTCCATGCGTAGTTAAAAATTACTTAATAAAAGTCAGGAAGGGTGTTGGTTGTAATGATCTACAGAAGTTCCCATAATATAGCTTACTTAGATTTTAGAATATAGAGGTTGAGGGTGTTAAATAGGTTTTTGTTTTAAGACTTTTCAAGGAAAAGTCTTGGTCATGGGAAGGGAAGGGATATAACAGAGTGTCTTATAGGGGTGTGCAACGAGAAGATTCTAATATTCAGCAATGCACGGGTGAGCACCCTGCTGGGGGGTAGCTAGGAAATGTCACGCTGTGACGTAGGGGTAGTGAACAGTTAGTTACCACCGATCGATCATAGTGAGAGGTCACAAGGGTTGTCATCTGGAATGTGTGTTGGCGCGGACCTCTGTTGATATCTTCATTATCATCTATTGTGCTGAGGATGCCTGTAATTGTCAAGAGAGCTCAATAAACACCACTCAAAGATAATGGAGTTGGATTGTCTCTTGATGCATTCGGCATATATTGTCTGTTGATTCCAGCTTATACCTCATTCATTACCTCCTACACTGGTATAGCATTCATTAACCCTATATGTCATGTAGAAGCCTTTGAGGGCAGGACAACACCTCAGTGATGAGTGACCGACCTTGGCCCCAGTAGTACTCCAGTCCGGGGAAGATGACGCAGGGTGACTATCCACTTGTCAGGTCCCAGACCCAAGTCAGCTCCGGCACCTGCGAGCTGCCTGTGAGGAAGACGGGACTCTCATGAGATGAGTCCCCTGGCTGAGGAATATGGGTGAGAGTGAACTCGCTTATGGTAAGCTTGGATCTAGATGCTTTCACTGAGTGTTGCCTTCAACAGGTTCTACCTTCTTGAGTGAGGCCTTGACGGTTTGGTGACGGCTCCAGTGATTGGGACCAGGCAAGTGTGGATAGCAGACCAGGAACAACACCATGAACCCCAGTGTGTCCTTTTCCCAAGAGGTTAATACACCGAAAGATGAGTCTTGCTAACACTGCGCTGCCGTCCATACCAAGGTATTTTCACTATGGCCCTACTACATGCTGATCGACCACAGTCACAGCAAGTATCTCTGTGGAGTGATTGTCCACTGTGTCAGGACATTAGACAGACCCATCTCCAGCTATTGCCAGATTCCATTGACTTTTGTGCCGGGCCATTTTGGCTCCTGATCTGCTGGAGTCCAGGGACAGCATTTCCAGTAAAGACTTTACACCTGATCACCTGAGAGATTGATCGCCTATTTATGACACTTAGCGTGATTCCTCTGGAGTGGACGATGTGTTATATTATCTGGCCACTACAGACATTGGACATTTAGTCAACCAGGTGGGCCACCAGTTCAGATCATCACTGAAGAGAGGTTTCAGGAACTAGTCTAGTCAGAGCGACTACCATCCATCCTTGGGAAGATGAGAGCTTGATGGAAGTGGATGCATTCGGTGAGACCTGTTTCCAAGATGACCTGTAGCATTCTCCTTGGAGCCTTTCCTGTGATGACAGATCCATCCTAAAACTACTCCAGTGCCTGCTTGTCTCGATGGACCTACTAGCCCTTAGGTCTATCTCATTATCATCCTCCTCATCAACATCATACTCATTTGTATAATACACACTTCCGTTACCATATATAGATACCAGAGTTGAGTGTTGAGTCATGCATTCAGGACGAGGTACGAGAGGGTAGTCTCCCTTGGTTGAGTGAAAAGGGAGATAGGTATCCAAAGGCTGGTGGGGTAGACAGAGGTCACCTAGTTCCTAGGCAGAACACCTCCCATTGTTAAGGTGTGGCATCAGTTCCCCTCAAGTTGTTACAAGTACTTGCATATATGCTGTGATGACTACATTGAAAAGTGATAAATTTATTCTTGACTCTTTTAGAATATATTCACACACAAAATACATGTAAGGTTTTCATTTGAAACCCCCTTACAAGGGGACTCCACAAAGAGTAGACTCTATATAAAAACATACTGAAGAGACCAGTGTCAGAGCACAAGGACAAACAAGAGTTGGTATATCACTTGTTCAATGCATCATTTAATAAAGAATACAGCCAAGGCCACAAGGCTACAAATGCAGATATATGAAAATATGGAACAGATAAATGATCAAAATATATTTTACAATTATCACAATGTTTAAAATATCATTGTATAAAACACGTTGTGCTATGTTTTCTCCCTCAAATGTAAATTTTATTGCATATAATGGAACACTTTCTTGATTTGTTACATTTTGTGTAGTAACTGGCAGACACCCCTCCCCCCAATTATATTTTCTCCAGTAAATGTCAGTATTTCTCCCCTTGGTGTTACATTTTCTGCAGCATGTGTTATATTTTCTCCCTTTTACTGATATATTTTTAATAATATATGTCATACTGTTCCCCTTTTATTGTTACATTTTCTCCAGAACATGTAACATTGTCTCCCTAGTATGTTACATTTTCTCCAGTATATGTCAGATTGTCTCCTTTGTATGTTACATGTTCTTCAGTATATGTCAGATTGTCTCCCTTGTATGTTACATATTCTCTAGTATATGGCAGATTGTCTCCCTTTTGTTATATTTTCTCCAGCATATGTCAGACTGTTTCCCTTGTATGTTACATTTCTCTAGTATATATCAGATTACCTCCCTTTTATGGTTACATTTTTCAGTATATCTCGGATTGTCTCTCTGTTATTGTTACACATTCTCCAGTACATATTAGATTGCCTCTCTGGTATGGTAACACATTCTCCAGTATAATTAGATCTCCCTTTTATGGTTTCATTTCTCTAGTATGTCTCAGATTGTCTCCCTTTTATAGTTAAATTTTCTCCAGAACATGTCAAGATTATTTTGTTATATTTTTGACTGTCTCCCTTTTATGTTAAACTTTTTCTAGTTGTCAGAATATTTTCTCCAGTATGTGTCAGATTTTTACATTTGCATTCGTAACATGGGGTTGTTTCCCTTTAAATGTACACTTGTATCCAGTATATATCAGATTGCCCCCTTTAACTGCAATATATTACATGATTTATTTGCTTACAGAAACAATTTGTAGCAACTAGATACAAAAATGCACACCGTACAAGCATACATACATGCCATACACATGCAACTACATAAATTTGTAACAACTAGATACAAAACACACGCCATACAAACATTGACACACTCAATACAAACATAGACACCCACAATACAAACATAGACATGTACCATACAAATATAGAAACACTCCATACACACGCAACTACATACATTTGTTCAAACTTTGAAAATAAATGCGCTCACCAACAACAGGTTTGATACATTTGATCAAGGCACATGCCAACATCTGCTAAAATCACAGAGTAACACAGTTTTTGTTTGTGCAGCCCTTATTCAAACATTCACAATTAGTATATCAAGGAATGGTGCTGTGGCTTCATGGAGAGTCAAACTTTGCTTCACAATTCCTGACATATGAGTTGAAGGTTCAAAATCAGCTGCGGGAAATTTAGAAGCAGAACGCTTTGCGTTGATTTCAGTGGGTTGAGGTGTCGGCCATTCAGAAAACAATGGCAAACTACTAAGTAACATTGCCTAGACTGCAATGTCCTCAAGGAAAAAAAAAGTTGTACTGACGATGTTCAGAGTTAAATATTCGAAGTTTGGTTAAGTTAGTTGCATATCCTTTACAGGATGTAGCCGTCAACCCCAGCATTATTTGACTGCTTGTGACTTCTGGGCAAGTTTATGTTCAGTAATTTGCCATTGCTTTCTGAACGACTGTCAATAAAACAAGAAGTGAAATTGACAAGCTCTATAGGAACATAATCACAGCTGAAAGAATGGATGCAGTGGCTAGAGCCTTCCTCAGAACACAAACATCAGGCAGAAACCGATCATCATCGTCGTCTTGTGCCATGCCGATAAGTATGGGCAGTCATAAATCACCATCTTACTCGATCACCAGAGTCGTGGATCAGCTGTATTCTTGTCGTTGTCACGCCATGTGGTCAAGCCATCCAGGTATGTACCTCTCTACCTTCCCCCTATTCTTCTCCCCTCAATCTTGCCTGTTGTCACCAAGTTCTCTCATTTATTTCTTCTCATAATGTGTCCACAATTTTTTTTTTTACTTTCTACTACTTATTTCTGTAACTGATTTACAGTTCTCATCTGTCTCTTGTAGGACTTGGTCATTGGTTTTTATGTCTATCCAAGGTATTCTTTGCATTTTCCTCAGAAACCACATTTCCACAGCCATTAGATGTTTTTCAGGCTTTCCACTCATTGTCCATGTTTCACATCCATACAAAAGCACAGGTTCTATACAGCACTTCAAGAATCTTTTTCTCATTGCAACTGACACCGTTTCATTGGTCAGAATGTGTCTGTTCTTTGTGAGCTGATGAAGGCTCTAGTCACAACGCCCATCATATCACTTGTGATTGTGTCCATGAAATGCTGACCAATTCCACTTGTGGTTTGCGTGAATTTACTCACGATATTTGTACAGCTCAACTACAGCTCCATCAATTTAATTTCTCAAACATTCATGAAAATATCAGTTGGCCTATATATATTTCACAATACATCGCAAGGTAGAAGAGGAAAAAGATGAGATGATGATGATGAATTGAAGTTTGTATAG
Source organism: Cepaea hortensis (assembly GCA_963921405.1). Classification (NCBI taxonomy): domain Eukaryota; kingdom Metazoa; phylum Mollusca; class Gastropoda; order Stylommatophora; family Helicidae; genus Cepaea; species Cepaea hortensis. The sequence continues at coordinate 262,316,243 of OY992876.1, read as the reverse complement.
CTCTAACAAAAGATATGGAGTAACTGAATGCGAAAAATTTCGTACAATCATAAAACATGTCACTAATCTTCTACTAAGAATTATAATGATAAAAACAAGTAAGAAAATAACAACTAAACACAATAGATTTGTTGACGATAAAGGTACAAATAATGAAAAATACACATTACGAACACTAATAGAAGGAGCAAAAGAGACACGGAAAGACTTATATTTGTGCTTCATAGATTATACCAAGGCATTTGATAAAGTGAAACTTGGTGACATGATCAAAGTGTTGGGAGGATGTTGAAACTGATGGGAAAGATCTCAGAATAGTCAAAAATATTTCCTGGAAATAATCAACAGATAAAGTAAGAAGTAAGACAAAGATGAGTTCTGTCACCGGATCTCTTCTCTCTCTATAGCAAAATAATAATGAGCAAGATCAAAGAGAGGCCAGGAATATGAGTTGGAAGTTATAGTTCAAGCAATATATGCTGAGCAGATGACACAGCACAAAAAGCTAAAAACATAAAATGATCTTAAATAACTATTGTACAATTTGGTAATTGAGAGTGTGGAAAAAAAGACTTTCCTTGAAAATCAAGAATACGGACACAATGGTTATACCAAGAAAGGGGACACAATAGTTACACCAAGAAAGGGGACACAATAGTTATGACAAGAAAGGGGACACAATAGTTATATCAAGAAAGGGGACACAACAGTTATATCAAGAAAGCGGACACAATAGTTATAACAAGAAAGGGGACACAATAGTTGTATCAAGAAAGCGGACACAATAGTTATATCGAGAAAGGGGACACAATAGTTATAACAAGAAAGCGGATACAATAGTTATATCAAGAAAGGGGACACAATAATTATAACAAGAAAGGGGACACAATAGTTATATCAAGAAAGCAGACACAATAGTTGTATCAAGAAAGGAGACATAATAGTTATATCAAAGATAAGATAACCCAGCCAGGTATGTTAATCTGGTCAACAAACATCTGAAGATGTCGGATGTGTCAGGTGAAAAGTGCAAAAAACAGGCACATTACATGCAAAACAAACATTTCAGAATAACGAAGAAAATAACAGTAACATTTGATACAAAAATAGAAGCAAAATGCGTAACCAAGTCAATAAATTTCAATAATTGGGGACAATCATAATATCAAATGGATTGTGCATGGCTGAAATTAAAAAGCAGAATAGGCCAAGCAAAGACTGCATTTTAGAAAATGAAAATTATCCTATGCAATTTTTCACTATCATTGAATGTCAGAAAGAAAGTACTGATATGTTATATACAACGTGTTCAGCTGTATGGCAGTAAATCATGGAATGTAGACGAACAAATTAGGAAGAGCTTGCAGGCAACAAATATGTGGTGTCTGAGACATATTTTGTGAATACAAATGGACTATGAGAGTAAATCACAATTATTGGCTGGAAAATGCTAATAAAAGTAGAAAATTATTTACACATATAAAATGGAGACAATATTCTTTGGTCATGAAATAAGAAGAGAGGATTGGAAAACATTGTGATAACTGAAAATATCAGTGGTAAAAGCAACAGGAGCAGACAGAGAAATGATACTGGACAGAAAGAGATAATGACCTGGAGGTATATTGTTCACAGAACTGATCCATAACACCAAGCACAGATCTGTGGAGATGCATGAACACTGACTGGCACTACAATTGGCAGAGCACACCTATTTGACCTGATCATTTCAATTTTCAACTGCCCCTGAGTTCTTTTTCCCTTATCTGAGAAGGTTTCTGATCCACTAGCCAGGTTCAGTTGGTTATTTTGTAAAATCCAAACAGCCAACACAGTGAGATGAACTGGATCTGCTGGAGCCATCACCTCTGATATGACATAACCTCTGACCTGACAACCTCTGATACAGCATAACCTCTGGTTGGGTAATGTCTCTATAAGAAGCCCATCTTTAATGTACGTTGCTGAATCTAAGAGCTTGGTGAGACTGCCAAAGTTGAGATTGCTTAAACATGTAAGTGATTGTTTTTATTCTTCTTCTTCTTCTGCGTTCATCCGGAGGTTTTTTTTCCGGATGTGATTGCGTTGTGCCTGTTTACAGCAGAGCTGCGTTCTTGCGCCATTAGGCCAACACATCCGACTTCTGCGGGCATTTGTTGACCGGGTTAACCTTCCCGGGTGATTGTTCTATACGTGTAAGTTGACTGTTCTATACGTGTAATGGATTGTCCAGTCTGTTATGAACTGCTCTGATAAAGAACTGGATCATCTGTTTTGCTTGATCAAGGCAGTAAGACAGTGTATCAATTTGTACCAAATGTGTAAAATGAGCACGTTCTTACTTTCCTACATCCCAGCATAGAAGAAGACAGACAAAGAAGAGAGGCAGAAAGTCAATTATTCTTCAACAATCTAAATGTAAAAATATGCCAACTTCTGTGTGTCAGTATTGTATATTACATCTCTGTGGCTTTCATCAAATAAAATTTCTCTGACTCATTATCACAGTTGACCATGAAAGCCCTGTGATTGGTTCATTATATATATGTACATGAAAAATCTAGCCATTTCATTAACAATGACAGAAACCAAATATTAGCAAATGTTCCAAGGAAATCCCAGCAGCACATAAGCAGAAAGAAACAACATATTTCATTGTTCTGTTTTGTGTCTGTCACCAAATGGCAACAGCATAACACCGGATGCAGCCCACACATCAGAAGATGTTGTACAGTTTAGACAGCTATTACAATATGAGTCAGTTAGTTAAGCACACATCTGCTTCCGGACATGTGGGAGTTGAGGGAAATGAACAAGTTGATAAACTTGCTGGCTCTACGTCCCCTGCAGATTGCTAGCCCATGGATCATGCCAATGTTATTAATGCCCTTAAAGAGATGTCGAGAGCGGAGGACTTTGACACCAGCGAGTCCACATCATTGTCCAGAATGAGAAACTCGAGAGTAAGAATTGGCAAGGCCAGACACAAGAGGTTGAGGGGCGTCATCAACCAACACTGAACTGGCACTACTAGCCGGCGGACGATGATGTATATGCTGGGGGTAGAATCTGTGCATCTATGGACTTGTCCAAAGTGCAAGGAAGATACTCCAAGAGATTAACTAACTAACTAACTGCTCAATCCTCGACATTATTCCTTCCTGTTAGTGGCAAACAAATTAATGATAGTTGGCAGAGTATCGATTTACAAGGGGAAGACAATAAGTAAGTCACAAATGGCTGTAGAAAAATAACTAAATATGATAACAACTTGAAACCAGTTTATTTTTATACTTACATTGTCCCTTTATTTCTCAACATAATTTCCACCAACATTGATGTACTTATCCCATCGTTTTATCAAGCCTCCCAAACCGGTTGCATAGAACAGCGTGCTCTGTATTCTAAACCACGTTTTCACTTCACATTGAACTTTGGCATCATTCGCGAAATGTCTCCCGCCAAGGTGAGTTTTCAGTGGACAAAAAAGGTGGAAATCGCTAGGGGCTAAGTTGGGGCTGTAAGGTGCATCTTCCAGAACTTCCCACCTTAGTTGGTTAATTTTCTTCTGAGTTAATCGAGCTGTATGTGGTCTGGCATTGTCATGAATAGTCAGCAGTCCTGGATGTTTTCTTCGAATTGCATCATGAAGCATTGATAGAACTTCACAGTATGATTCAGAATTCACACTGTCACCTTTCTTCTTGAAATTGGTTAAAAGCACTCCTTGACAATCTCAGAACACTGTCAGCATAACCTTCCCTGCTGATGACATAACCTTGAATATTTAGACACAAGGCGAAGAAGGATGTTTCCATTGCATTGAAGCACGCTTTGATTCGGGCTGGTAGTGATGCACCCATGATTCGTCCCCAGTAACAATCCTGTTCAGCATGTCTTCTCCTTCATCTTCATATCGACAGAAATGATGCAAGGATAGGCTAAATCGGTTCATTTTGTGTTCCTCCTTCAATTGTCTGGGTACCCACCTTGAGCACACTTTCTTAAATTTCAATCTATCATGCATTATGCTGTGTGCTGAACCATGTAAGCATCCTATTGCAGATGCTACAGAGTCCATTATTACTCGCCTGTCACCTCTAATCATCTCCTCCATCCACTGCACGGATGCTTCTGTTGCAATCTCAACAGGACGACCAAATCGGATTTCATCAACAATTTTAGAGCGTCCTTAATTACGAAAATTTTTCTACCCAGCTATACGCTTTATGGGACAAACATTTGTCACCATAAACAGGAAGCATTTCCTTATGAATGTCCTTTGCAGGCAGTCCTTTTGCCCACAAAAAACACACAACAGCACGTTGCTCTTTGGTTGTACACTCCGTAAGTACAGTCACCATTTTGTTTATGCTTATGTTTAAATGGGAATATAAAGTTCAATGTTGCTGTCACCTAATGACACCTGTAGAAAACACTAACTACATTTACCTGCCATCCCACAGAACTGTGTGACTTACTTATTGATTCGCCCTCGTTATTTAGACAATAGGAATGGAACGGCAAGCTACCTTCTTTTTAGATGCCTAGCAAATCATGCCACACGGCATGGACTATAAGAAGATTGGTAGCATACGAGATAGAAAACTGTGGACAGACATGATCACCAACGCCACACGGCATGGACTATAAGAAAATTGGCAGTACACGAGACAGAAGGCTGTGGACAGACATGATCACCAACGCCACACGGTATGGACTATAAGAAAATTGGCAGTACACGAGACAGAAGGCTGTGGACAGACATGATCACCAACGCCACACGGCATGAATCATAAGAAGAAGTGATTTGAAGAAGACAAGAATTTCCTCTAGTCATTATGTGCCATGCCAATAACCATGGGAGATCACATTTCATGATTTCACACAATTATCAGACACCTCTGAAGTCGGAGTTGGTTCGCCTGATGGCAAGGATCACTGTTAATAGGGAAAGCCAATCCACACACAAAAACCAGTCCAGCATTACTAGAAGTAGTGTGCATAGACTAGGTTAGAGTTCAAAGCGAGCGCAAAATTTTTTTTTTTTACAAAATTACAATGATCAGATTTGTGGTTTGTCCCCAATGGTGCCCAGAACCTGCCTCTTGATCCTCTTGCACTCGGCTGCGTGCTGATAGTCTGCCGATAGTCTGCCGATAGTCTGCTGGTGTGCATGCCTTTCCCCCTGGATAAAGCTGCCCCTATGGAGCACCCATTTACATCAGGTGTCTGGAACTGCGTCAGATGTGGAATCATAATGCACTGGTGATGTACAATGGTGGTTTCCCCTTGTCTTCCATAGGTTTGCAGTTTCTAAAGAGACAAACCCTGCAAAGCTCTTGAGAAGATGCTTGTTCGTTCTGCGGGAGAGCTAACTAAAATTCCCTAAAGACTCCGTGATATGGCCATCAGTAGGCACAAGGTGCTATAATCTCTTCCCCTGCTGATCATCAGGGTTTGACTTTTTACAAACTGCAGAAGGCAAGGGGAAACCATCACTGCACATTATGATTCTTCTCTTGTGCACATGTCCTTCTCTACAGGAGAGGCTACCCCTATGAAGCATAATTCATTCATTAAATGGCACCTTGCCATCTTGACAGACTAAAGTTTATTACACTGGGTTTAAAAAAAGGCATAATAATTACAACCCATGGAGGTAGCGAATGTGAATTATCAGACCAATTCACGCTGCAAATGTTCATCCACAATGAATGCACGTGAACACATGGTCATTCCCACCATCATGCACCATCTTACATCTAACACGCTCAGTGTGTGACCTATCTGCAATCAAATTCCCCTTGGTCTTTATTCCATTTCTGATCTTTGCCATCCATGTAACATGTTCTGTGGCAACTTGCTCCCAATGTGCATTATCAATGCCTGTATCAGTCATGTCCCGACTACACACATCTTTGTATCGTAGTAGAGGCCAACCCAGAGATCTCTTACCCATCTGTAATTTACCAATTTACATTAAATGTGAATTGTGCAATCGTAATGTACTAGAAATTACAATGGTGGCTTGCACTTGCCTTCCGCATGTATGTCTTTTGTTTCGAAAGTGAGAAACTCTGCAAGGCTGCGGAGAAAGAAGTTATGCCACTTCTTCAGACTGATGGTCATAACACAGAGTTGCCAGGCATTTTATAAAGTAAGCTGCCACATATAATAAAATAGCGTCCTCTCAACAACATGGCTAACAGTTTCTTCACTTCATCAGCACTGAATAGGCCAGGTTTTTCCTACACTCATTATCACAGAAATTTATTTTTCTACTTTCCTGAAACTGTAAACAGAGTGAATTTTCAAAAAATAAATTGTCGGTCTGTGTAAACAACTTTTTCTCATTTGGCCCACAAATCATTCTAAAAGTTGATTTATAAAATGTTAGCATAGTTGGCAATACTAACTTAAAAAAGTAACTTTAAAAATATTTCATCCCCCACCTCAAATACAAATCTGGCTACTTTGCCTTCTTCGCGTGGAACTATAAATTGACGCTAGTATTCCACGATCCTAGAAGAGCCTTGGTAAACTTGGTTCTAAAATGTTTGCGGGCATCTGCTTTCTCCCACTTCAAACAAACATCTGGCTACTTTGCCTTCTTCATGTGGAACCAGAAATTGACGCTAGTTTTCCATGATCCTAGAAGAGCCTCGGTAAACTTGGTTCGAAAATGGTTGCGGGCATCAGCCTCCGATAAATGAGGCACGAGTGTCTCTCTGAGGTAGTTAACGTCCTTGGGGCTGGTCAGTTGTGGAATTCCCCCGGACAACATCATCATAAACAGGGACATGAAGAGGGAAAACTTGCTGCGTAGAATCAGAAACGCTTTCTCACACATCAATTGAAATCTGTAGAAATATAAATTGCATGACATCAGACATGTTTGTAACACATCAAATGAAACATACTGTCCTCTGTGTGTGTGTGTGTGTGTGTGTGAGAGAGAGAGAGAGAGAGAGAGAGAGAGAGAGAGAGAGAGAGAGAGAGAGAGAGAGAGAGAGAGAGAGAGAGAGAGAGTTCCAGTGACTCTTACATCCTCTGTTCCAACTAACACCCCCTCTTCCTCTACCCTCCACTTTTTTCCCCAGTGAGCATGAGAGAGAGAACCAAATCCCCCCTGCCCTTCACCCCTGCAGTATGGTCTGGAATATAACTGTCTCCCATTTTACCATTGCTCACCTGGGTGCCTCTCCTCTAAGCTGGTATTCTCCTGTAGCGTTACTACGGCAATCAGTGGCCTCATGGTGTTATTGACCTTTAGCCTTTTGAACCCCTTAACTACATTTCTGGTTCAGTCGCTTTGTTGGAATCATACATGTGGATCACATGAAATACGTGCCCAGTCCATAACAAGGATACAGATTGTAACTTTTATATTTATATTTTAATACAGATTTTTATGTTGTTGTATCGGTGTCAGTTTGTTGTTCATGTGCTGATGAAGGCTTTGACCGCAACTATTTCGTTACTTGTGATTGTGTTCAAGTACAGCTGAATGTCAACTTCTCGTATTTTAGTGATTCATTCATCATATTATTGTATGTATGTATGTACTGACTTCTGGTCCAACATGGAGGATAGGTAGTTGAGCTGTTAAGGCCTCTGGAGTGTTTATGCTTGTGGCTACAGCTTGTTTACGATTGCTCTCATGTTCGACTGGTAGTGCATGGTTCTATCGCCCTGTTACTGAGTTGAGTGAGTGGAGCGACACTGTGAGCTGTGAATTTCATGTGGAGTGCTTTTACATCTGTCTGCGGTTGTTTGTAGCGTGAACTGCATGTTCAGAAAAATGGCAGCCAGCCAGTCACTTAACTGACTGGATTGCCTTATGGAGTAATGTGTGGCTGCTGGTTTTCTAGTGACTGCCGCTTCCATCGACGATAAATTTATATTTCGTGGCAGACTTTTGTGTTTGCATTCTGGCAGCGGCATTATACATAGTAAACCTGTGCGGGCAGTTGGTTTGTCGAGACTCCTGTCTCACTTTTCACATGGGGCAGTGGAGAGAATGTTGTATGATATTCACTGGCACAGGAACGGAGCATAATAGGGTGGCCCTTTGCCATGAAGTTGGAACTGCAACTAACTAACTGACTAACTAACTGACTAACTATCTAACTAACATTATTGAAAGTACTGCCTCTTATTCCTCCAGGCATTCAAGCCCATAAAATGTGACACCCAGGAACATCATAGACCCATAGCAAGAAATTGCTTCAGGACAAATAAAAAAAAGGCAATGTCTGAACAGAAGTGAAAGAGAGGTCACGTTTGAACAGAAGTGGAAGAGAGGTCATGCAATGTTTGAACAGAAGTGGAAGAGAGGTCACGTACCGCTGGAAGTTTTCTGGCTTGGAATCTCCCTTCTTGATGACGTACACAAAGTGAGTTGTCAGAACGAAAGGAACTCGTTCCCGCTTGACATGGAACTTGCTTTTGAAATTCCCCAAAAAGTGGCCAAAGTCAATGTGGAACATCTGAAATGAACATGGAAGTGAACACATGGTTAAATTATTACATTGTTGTTCTAAGTGCAATAAACAACGTGGAGCTCACGGAGAGAACTAGACAGAAACCAGTGAACCAAGACGTGAAGAAAAGACATTGGCCCTGGATAAAACACACATTGGGAAAAACCTGAGAATAGTGTAACTAGAAAGGTTTAGTCTGGAACCAACAGTGTAAGAGAAATAGAGGAAGACCTAAAACACATTTAGAAGGGAAGTAGAGACAGAAACGGGTTGTATGAGGAGGAGCTACAGGGGATAGTACGGCTTGAAGTGAGTTTGTTAGGCCCTATGTCCTAAAGAGGTATACAAGGCAAGAGAAGAGAAGGAGAAAAAGAAGAAACCAGGGACAATGAACAGTGAGAAATAACCATGAATAAACAGTGTAAGAAATAACAATAAACAGTGTAAGAAACAACCATGAATAAACAGTGTGAGAAACAACAATAAACACAGTGTAAGAAACAACAATAAACACAGTGTAAGAAACAACAATAAACAGTGTAAGAAACAACAAAAAACAGTGTAAGAAACAACCATGAATAAACAGTGTAAGAAACAACCATGAATAAACAGTGTAAGAAACAACCATGAATAAACAGTGTAAGAAACAACAATAAATAAACATTGTAAGAAACAACAATAAATAAACAGTGTAAGAAACAACAATAAACAGTGTAAGAAACAACCATGAATAAACAGTGTAAGAAACAACAATAAACAGTGTAAGAAACAACAATAAACAGTAAGAAATAACAATAAACAGCGTGAGAAACAACAATAAACAGCGTGAGAAACAACAATAAACAGCGTGAGAAACAACAATAAACAGCGTGAGAAACAACAATAAACAGTGTAAGAAACAACAATAAACAGTGTAAGAAACAACAATAAACAGTGTAAGAAACAACAATAAACAGTGTAAGAAATAACAATAATCAGTGTAAGAAATAACAATAAACAGTGTAAGAAATAACAATAAACAGTGTAAGAAACAACAATACACAGTGTAAGAAACAACAATAAACAGTGTAAGAAACAACAATAAACAGTGTAAGAAACAACCATGAGCAGTGAAAGAAACAACAACAAACAAACAGTATGGAAAACAACAATGAACAAAGACGGTCGATGTGATACTAACCACAACAGCCACGATGGCCGGGTTGGTCTATACAAATGTGCCTAGCAACAAACATCCTATCTGGCATGTAAAAGAGTTGGTCTATACAAATGTGCCTAGCAACAAACATCTTATCTGGCATGTAAAAGAGTTGGTCTATACAAATGTGCCTAGCAACAAACATCATATCTGGCATGTAAAAGAGTTGGTCTATACAAATGTGCCTAGCAACAAACATCCTATCTGGCATGTAAAAGAGTCCTTACCTGGCCTGAGGTCTTCATCATGATGTTGTCGTTGTGTCTGTCACCAATTCCCAGGACGTAGGTGGCGACACAGTAGCCAGCACATGACATTATAAACTCCTCCACAGCTGCGTCCAGGCTACACACACACAAACAAGAAGATATTTCTGGTCATAAATTCTACAGTCATCAGTTTTACACACACAAACCGTAAATAAAATACTGCATGATTTATTGCCTGGCATATTTCACTGTATCTCGCCAGGTGCATACTGCAGAGTTATATATCATGTATTGTGAAAAATTAATGATACTTTGGCTGATATATGATGTACATTGTCGCTGACATTGCATGAATGTGTAGAACGTTGTATCCACAGAAGTCTAACACTTATCAGGAAGTAGTTCTGTTGTACAGTAACGACTGGAATTGACTAATATATAATTCTTCTATATATTTTGTCGAATTTAGCATACTTTAGTATAGTATACTCCAGCAAAAATATCATTCATTTGTTCACATAACACGATATATAACTCTGCAGTATGCACAAGACGAGATGCAGCGAAATACGCCAGGCAATATATTATTTGCGGCATCTGTGTTTAAATTTGCCATTGTTTTAAATTTCATAAATGTAATTTGGTAAATTCCAAGTTCAAAACGTACATGGTTCAAAATAAGCCTGAAGGAGACTGGTCGTAGTAATACAGAGGTTAAAAAGCACATTACAGACTGATGACACAACATTGCTTGCTTGTGTTCGTTGGCTTGAGCTCCAACGCGAAGTCCTGTATGTCGGATGAAGGCATCCTGTTGTCCAACATCAGTGTGATGTCATACAGGACCTGAGTTTTGCGTGAGTATCCGTTGTCCCATGTCTGGCTTATTGGTGTGCAGACTGGTGGTTCCTCGCCGTACAGGCAGACACTCTCCGACTTCGGAGGAATCGGCGATCCTACTGACTTTAGCCAGGACCCCGAAGGGACCTGTTGCCCAGGACGCTCGACGAGGACGCGTCAATAGGTCTTGGCCAGTATATAACCCGGCCCTGGTGCCTTGGAAACACCTCTGCGTCCCATGACACAACATTCACTAAAATATAGTACCATTTTATGGGCTTATGGCACAACATTCACTAAAATAAAGTACCATTTTATGGGCTTATGGCAAAACATTCACTAAAGTAAAGTACCATTTTATGGGCTTATGGCAAAACATTCACTAAAATAAAGTACCATTTAATGGGCTTATGGCACAACATTCACTAAAATAAAGTACCATTTTATGGGCTTATGGCACAACATTCACTAAAATAAAGTACCATTTTATGGATTTATGGCATATTTACTAAAATAAAGGTATCATTTTATGGATTTATGGCACAACATTCATTAAAATAAAAGTACCATTTTACGGGCTTATGGCACAACATTCACTAAAATAAAGAACCATTTTCTGCGCTTATGGCACAACATTAACTAAATTAAAGTACCATTTTACGGGCTTATGGCACAACATTAACTAAATTAAAGTACCATTTTACGGGCTTATGGCATAACATTCAATAAAATAAAAGTACCATTTTATGGGCTTATGACACAACATTCACTAAAATAAAAGTACCATTTTATGGACTTATGACACAACATTCACTAAAATAAAAGTACCATTTTACAAGCTTATGGTAGACTGGCACTGCAGACAGCAGATCACATAATCTAAGACTGCCCAAAATATGACATATCAAGGCAAATTTTCTGGCCTAGAGAAATAACAGTGGAGGATAAACTCTATGGACCATTGAGTGAACTAAACAAAACAGTTTATACAAGAAACACAGACAATATATTTCAAGTGAACAAAAGAAGAATAAGAACAGACTAACTCACATTTATGAGGATGCCCAAATGATCAAAAGCACCAGCAGCTAATGATGAACAGACAAAACTGACCTCTCATCCGTATTGTGTTTCTCCTTCAGCCACTCAAAGAGGGCCTTCTTGTCAAAGGCGGTCTTCTTGTACCACTTCTGGATGTTGGCCATCGTGTCGGCAGGGGCCACCACTTCGATCATGCCTTGGGCCAGGTCGGTGGCCATGCACATGTACGGATTCATTCTGGGGAGGACATCACACTTCATTCATAGTCATACTCTGAAATACCTAATCTTCTATGTTAGAAATATCTAATCTTGTATGTTAGAAATATCTAATCTTGTATGTTAGAAACTTATAATCTTAGAAAAAAAAAGCCTTAAAAATCGAAAGTATCGACTTCATTGTCTCGGGTTTTATCCCACATGGCTTGGTCTCTTTCCACAGGGTGGCCCGCCTGTCACACAAAGCACTAACTCTGTAGCTCCAGCGACCACCCCCAGGAAACTCTAAGAAAAATGCAATAGTGAACTGAAAGATGTAGCCCAGAATTGAACCCACAATCTTCGAAGCGTTAGGCAGACGGCTTGACCACTTGGCCACGGAGACTTCTAATCTTGCATGTCAGAAATACTAAATCTTATACATTAGAAAAACAACCTCAAGTTTGTTGCATATTCTTCACAGGATGTTGCAATCAACCTCAGCAATTTATTTGCTTTTGTTTTTTTTTGCTCTCGCTTGCTGTGAACTCAAGCGTAGTCCATACAAGTGCTACTACTTCTAGTGCACTGGAATGATTTTTCTGTGTGGATTAGCTTTCCATATTACCAGTATCCCTCACCATCAGGCGAACCCACTCCGAGTTCTGAGGCATTTCCAATTTACATCCCCAAGTCAAGGACGAGAAGTCAACATTTTAGTCCAACTGACTGGTGTAGGGATTGAGCCCGCTACCTCAGCATCAACTCACCGGATGTTTAAAAACGGCCATGACCTGAGACTGGTTGAATGGAATGGATACAGGCTACTGAACGATAGATATGGGTTCTAATCCACACTGATGTTAAGCCTTTATTTCAGAAAAATAATATGGCTGTGAAACCTGGACAATTACTAAACAGGTGAACAATTCTCTGGAAGCCTTGGAGGTGTGGTTTTATAGAAGAATGCTGAACATTAATTGGACAGCCAAAATGAGTAATCAGAACATTTCAAAGGAAGCCGAGTCGCAAAGACAACTTATCACAAACATCAGAAAGAGGCAGTCGTTGTTTGGTCAGGTTATGAGAAGACAACAACTGGAACATGTTATGACAACCAGAAAGATTTGCGGAAAGAGAGATAGAGGAAGACAGCGTGAGAAAATTCTTGACAGTCTTGTGTCGTGGCACGGAAGAGAGTCAACACATGAATTGATCCATGCTCTCGGAGATCGCTATTTGTGGAGAAGCATGAACGCCCATGCTAGCTGGCAAGGCACTGGATGATGATGAATGGAGGTTTAATTAACTGAAAATATCTGGCCTGCTTACTGTGTTACAACTGTCAGAGCAAGCAGCCGCCTACCATTTAACTTGTGGGAGTCGGCAAGGCTGAGAGGTCTACCACGCTTACACTTTCCACTGAGACCTGTAGACGCTTTGCCCCATGTCGGTCAGTTGGACTAAAGAGTTGACTTCTTGTCTCTGACTTGGGGGATATAAATTACAAGTAACTCAGAAGTCGGTGAGGGTTCGTCTGATGGCGAGGCACACTGGAGATAGGGAAAACTAACCTTCATGCAAAATCAGTTCAGTAGACCCACTAGCAGTAGCATGTGGATGGACTATGACTGAGCTCAAAGCGAGCAAATGTAAACAAAACTTGTAAGTAATATTTGGTTTTCTTTATCCATGACCCATTAAACACTGACCAATAAAAAGATGTCAATTGCAACGAGAAAAAGAGTGTTGAAGTGCTACATAGAACCTGTGCTTTTGTATGGATGCGAAGCGTGGACACAATTTTTTGGGCATGTTATGAGAAGAAATAAATTGGAGAACTTGGTGACAAATGGCAAGATCGAGGGGAAGAGAACAAGGGGAGGACAGAGAAGTAAAAACATGGATGGCTTGGCCACATGGTATGGTCAAGACAAAAACACTGAGATGATCCATGACTCTGGTGATCCAGTGAAATGGCGAATCATGACCACCCATGCTAATCAGCGTGGCAAATGATGGATGGATGGATTACAAACTATCAACGTCATCATTTAGCATACTTGTTGTTTTCCTGCCCACCAGAAACTATCAAAGTCAATATTTAGCATAAGTGATGTTTCTCCTGCCCCATTGAAAACTACCAAAAGTCAAAATTGAGCCTGATGCATGTCCCGTCCCATCAGAAACTATCAAAAGTCAGCATTTAGCATAGTTGATGTTTCTCCTGCCCCATCAGAAACCATCAAAAGTCAACATTTAGCAAATTTGATGTTTCTCCTGCCCCAACAGAAAGTATCAAAAGTCAACATTTAGCATTACTGATGCATGTCCTGCACCATCATAAACTATCAAAAGACAACATTTAGCATTACTGATGTTTCTTCTGCTCCACCGAAAACTACCAAAAGTCAACATTCAGTCTGATGCATGTCCTGTCCCAGTTTAGTTTAGTTGATGGATCAACATCACGGCACACGGGTGCAACCCATAAGTGCTCCGTTCTCCTCCTAACTCAAACCTGAGCCTGGAGAAACTCAGCTCAGTGCACAAACTCCGTAGCACCGGAGAGGATCCTGAAATACTTTGGGTAGATTTTTAACTCGAAATTTTGCCAGGGCAGTGCCGTTAGGCTACTCTTTCGATTTTCAACTGCCAAGGGATCTTTTTACGTGCGCAACAATACACACGGGCATTCGATCTCACTACCCAGAGACCAGGGGAAATTTTATTACTGGAAGTCCATGTGAAAAAATCCTGGTCATCATCGGGGCTTGAACCCGAGACCTCCAGCACTCGAGGCGGACACCATACCTCGAGACCACGCAGCCCCCTGTCCCATCAGAAACTATCAAAAGTCAATATTTAGCATAGTTGATGTTTCTCATGCCCCATCAGAAACTATAAAAAGTAAACATTTAGCATAGTTGATGTTTCTCCGGCCCCATAGAAAACCATCAAAGGTCATGATTTAGCATAGTTGATGTTTCTCCTGCTTATCAGAAAGTATCAAAAGTCAGCATTTAGCATTACTGATGTTTCTCCTGCCGCCTAAAAAACATCCAGAGACAACAATGAATACCCTTGTTAACCCCCAGATGTCCAAGAAACAAAATGCCCAGGCATACCTGAAGTCTAAACCTTCTGCCTGCCAGATATTGTCCATGACCTGGAGTATCTGCAAGGTCAGCATGTCCTGGCGCAGATCTGCAAACATTATCATCACACAAGTCAATCACTTAATCCTTTCAGTTTCTTCATAAATCTTCTTATTATTCTCTAAATGAATGAATCTCTCTAGTATCTTAATTCTATCAGTTTATGAATGAATGAATGAATCTCCCTATCTCTAAATTCTACTATTTTCTGAATGAATGAATCACTCTAGTCTCTGAATTCTATCAGTTTTTGAATAAATTTCCCTAGTCTCTCCTGTCAGTTTCTGCAAGATTGTCCCTAATCTCTGGATCCTATCACTCTCCAGACCCCACCAGTCTTAATATTGCTTTAATTCCTTGATAACAACAAACACTATACTACGATACAACAAAAATGATAAATGATAACAATAAAAACTATTCTATGGTAACAACAAAAACTATACTGTGATAACAACAAAATATACAATGATAACAATAAAAACTATACTGTGATAACAAAAACCATACTATGATAATAAAAACTATACTGTGAAAACAACAAAAACTATACTTTGATACAACAAAAACTTTACCATAACAACAAAAACTATACTGTGATAACACCAAAAACTATACTGTGATAAAACCAAAAACTATACCATGATGTAACAAAAACGGTAGTATGATAACAACAAGAACTATACCATGATAACAACACAAACTATACTATGATAAAAACAAAAACTATACTATGATAACAATAAAAACTATACCATGATAACAACACAAACTATACTATGATAACAACAAAAACTGTACTATGATAACAACAAAAACTATACTGTGATAACAACAAAAACTATACTGTGATAACAACAAAAACTATATTGTGATAGAAACAATAACTATACTGTGATAACAAAAACTACTATGATACAACAAAAACTATACCATGATACAACAAAAACTATATTATGATAACACAAATTATACAATGATAACAACAAAAACTGTACCATGATAAACAAAGAAATAATACAATGAAGGTGAGAGGGACTATACCATCTCCATTTTTGTATATGATCTGTATGTCTGTGCCGATGCAGTCAGCGTTGGACCAAACCAGCCACAGCGGCCGCTTCTTTGAGTTCATGAACTTGCATTTGTCGACCCTAGAAGAGCAAGACCACCAATGACAATAAGATACAACACTTACCCGCCTGCTTTCTCAAGTGATAAATGTACATTAGCTCGTGCATATTGTAAAGTGTTAAACTTAACTCATTCACACCGTAGAGTGTTAAACTTGCTTTAAGTCATGCACGTTGTAAAGTCTTCAACTTTCTTTAAATCATGTATGTTGTAAATTCTTAATATCACTTTAATTCATGCATGCTGTAAATTCTTAAGCTTACTTTAACTCAAGCATCTTGTAAATTCTTACGCTCACTTTAACTCAAGCATCTTGTACGTTCTTAAGCTTACTTTAACTAATGCATCTTGTCAAGTGTGAAACTTACTTTAGTTCTTGCATCTTGTACAACGGAGACAACGGACTGTAGAGATCAGACAGACACTTCTTGTACGTCTGCTGATTGAGAACCTTCTGCATTAGACCCTTGGCCTCCTCCCGTTTGGCCTAGCAACCGAATCCAAGAAAAAACAATGTACAAACTGGCAACGTAAACGACAAAAAATCAACAGGAACAGGCAATGCTACATTGGATCCTGTCTCCCTGACCAGTCACACTTTAATATAATGTACTAAAACATAAATGAAGAATATCTTATGCAATAAGTCACTATAATTGAATATAAGAAAAAGAGTGCTGAAGTGCTATATATAACCTGTTTTTCTATATGGTTGTGAATCTTGGAATGTAAATGAACAAATTGTGAAGAGACTGGAAGCAACAGAGTTGTCGTTCCTGAGACGAATGTTGCGAATTCCTTGGACTGCCAAAGTAACTAATAACAACTGCCTGAAAGAGGCTAATGAAACAAGAGCATTATATACAACAATAAGAAAGAGGCAAACAGCTTTCTTTAGCCATGTGATGAGAAGAGAGGCATTGGAGAACATCGTGACAACTGGAAAGATTGAGGGGAAGAGAGGCAGAGGCAGACCAAGAGAAATGATGCTGGATTGATTGAGACGATGGCATGGAGGAATATCAACAGGAGAGTTGATCCAGAACACCAAAGACCGAGATCTGTGGAGAGCTATGAATGCCTACGCCAGCTGGCATGGCATTTGATGATGATGACATGATGGACGTCAGCACAGATGAATGGATAAGAGCCCGGTTCTTGCACTTCCGGAGTGCAGATGCCGAGGTAGTGGGTTCAAATCAGTTGGATTAAAATGCTGACTTCTCGTCCTTGACTTGGGGGAATATCATTGATAGAATTGATCTAGATTACCAAGGAGCAAGATCTGTGGTGAGACATGAACATCTTTGCCATTTGGTAAGTCACATGTTGATGATGATATAAGAGAGCTGAGTTGAGTTGAGAACCAACATCACAGCAACATGTCCAACACGTGTGCCATCACATCTTACCACAGAAACTACATCTTTCCAAACAGAACCATATATTCCCACACAGCAACCACATCTTCCCACCTAGAAACCGCACATACCCAAACATAAACCATATCTCAAGAATTGATTGATTGATTGATTTAGGAACCGACATCACAGCATTCGGGACATTCCCATAAACGCTCCGTCCCCATCCTCAGCAGCCAGCGAAGAGTTCCAACACTAATAGTTCCAGTAGCAATCTCAAGAAATAGAACCACATCTTCCCAAACAGAACCACATCTTCCCAAACAGAACCACATCTTCCTAAACAGAAACCACACTTTCCCAAACAGAAACTACATCTTCTCACACAGAAACCACATCTTCCTAAACATAAACCACACCTTCCCAAACAGAAACCACAACTTCAAACATAAACCACATCATCCCAAACAGAACCACATGTTCCTAAACAAAAACCACACCTTCCCAAACAGAAACAACATATTCCAAAACATTAACAACATCACATCTTCCCAAACAGAAACCAAATTTCCCAAAAAACAAAATACAATATGGACAGTACAGAAGAAGCTATCCCACGGCGCACAGAACCGCTGGCAGAGAGGTGAAACATGAAGTGGAAAGACACGGACGACTACCTGGTCTGCGATGTTGCCTTCCTTGATGAGGGAGTTGAGGGCATGCAGCTTCTTCAGGGCCTCCTGTTGCTTCATCAGTACGTGCAGGTGGTCTAGATTGTGGCGCAGGTAGCACTGCAGGATCAGGCTGTACTGGGTGCTGACTGTGGGGTTGTGGGTCTCTGATCTGAGGGATGGACAACAGGAGGGTCAGTACCAGAGTTCCAGGTGTTTCACAATTCCCAGGGTCCGTAATCAGATGCAGATCTCTCTCTCTCCCCCCCCCCCCCCCCCCAATTCTGGGTCATGAGATCAGCAATGACCTTATAACTGGGTAAGTATCAAAATTAACAACAGGCATTCATGTTTAAAAATTCTTAAAGTCTTCCCAAAGTGATAAAATCATCTATACAGGTGGGTCAATTCTGTGGCACAAGTTGATAAAATCATCTACACAGGTGGGTCTATTGTGTGGCACAAGTTGATAAAATCATCTACACAGGTGGGTCAATTCTGTGGCACAAGTTGATAAAATCATCTATACAGATGGGTCTATTGTGTGGCACAAGGTGATAAAATCATCTACACAGGTGGGTCTATTGTGTGGCACAAGTTGATAAAATCATCTACACAGGTGGGTCAATTCTGTGGCACAAGTTGATAAAATCATCTATACAGGTAGGTCAATTCTGTGGCACAAGGTGATAAAATCATCTATACAGGTGGGTCTATTGTGTGGCACAAGGTGATAAAATCATCTACACAGGTGGGTCAATTGTGTGGCACAAGTTGATAAAATCATCTACACAGGTGGGTCTATTGTGTGGCACAAGTTGATAAAATCATCTACACAGGTGGGTCAATTCTGTGGCACAAGGTGATAAAATCATCTACACAGGTGGATCTATTGTGCAGCATACGCTGAGCTCATGGGCATTCACGAAAGAGAAAGAGAAAGAATGTCATACGAGTCTGCATGCCCAATTCTTAACCCTTTGAAAATAAAGTTTGATTGTTTGTTCGTTCATGGCCCACGCTGGGGGAGAACTGTTGAGGAAGACAGCAGAGCTTTTGTTATGACTACGAGCAGTGTAACCATGGAGGCCATGACAGCAACAATGGCACAGCGTGGCTGGAGACACAGACTTTCACCCATGCATGTTTTCTGAGTGATTCTATGAGCATGCTAAAGAAGATTGAGAATGGCTGAATCAGAAGGTAATGATCTGAATCTCTGATGAGGTCAAAAGTGGCTAATATGTTTCATTTTTGTGCCAGGGCATGCGGGTGTAAGAGGAAAGGAACAGGCAAACAGACATGCAGACTTGGCTGCAGTAGAAGTGGATATGCAATGAACCAGACTGACATCCTGAATGCATTTAGGGAAGCATGAGTAAATGATTCAGGGGATGGATGTAATTCTGCAACTGTAACCAGACTGAAAGGACATCAAGCCAAACGGGGTCAAGCTATACTAGAGCGTCGTGTAGGAAACCTAAAGAGAATAGACAACCAACACAGAACTGGTGTCGTAAGTCGCTATATGCAGAGAGAAATACTGAGAAGAGGATCTGAGCAATTAAGGACTAATAGTTTGATATGCAATGAGGATGATCAGTTGACTAAGTAAACACGTACCTCAACAGCCAGAAGAGCTTGTGCCCCAAATGCTGGTTCTTGAGAGCCCTCTGCAGGAGGAACTCGGCCAGTGGGCAGGTGATATGTGTCTCAAACTTGAGGGCTTGGACTAGCTGGAGCATGTACTGGGAGACGTCATCATCGCTGGACACGGACGGCAACAACAAAGGTATTACATTCAGAGAAATACATTAACAATATCAGTCAAGCACATCCACCACAACAACAACAACCACCACCAGGCAAACAGTTCAGATTTATCAAGCTACTCTGTCCAAGGCCTGGCTATGTGGCCAAGCGGTTACGAATGCAATTCAGAATTGTGCATACCGCGTTCGAAACACAGCTACGGGTGATTTGGAAGCAGACCACCTTGCGTTGGTTTCCATACAATGGTATGAGTGCCGGTTGTTCAGGAAGCAATGGTAAACTACAGAATATAAACTTGCCAAGAAATCACAAACAGCCAACAAATGCTGGGGTTGACTGTTATGTCCTGTAAAGGATAAACAACTAACTTTGTCAGAGGAGTCCATTTCACTCCATTTATGGCAGTGCTCGTTGTTGTCTTCATAATCCAGTCTACAGTCAGTCAGAATAGGTCTTAGTCAGATATGACTGAGCTACTGTATTACAGTAGACGGTACTACCTGCTTTCTGTTAGCACTGAATGTTGGACAGCACTCACCAAACCCGACGCCCCACATTGTGCCAATGGCTTCTGGTAGAGGAGTGCAATTTGGAGGGTACAAGCCTTACCCTAGTGTGAGGAAAACGACTAAATGTCATGGCAAAGCAGACCAGGCTCTAAGCCTTGGTCAGCAACTGGTCTAGGATGGAAGCTTCAACAGGCGGACAGTTATAGCATTGCTTTGCTGATCCAGCAACTTCTGCAGCTTGTCTTGTTCCAGACATACTGGTGTTACCTTTCCTCTGGAGTGAACTAGGCAGGCCAAGAGAGGGATCATTCTGCATGAACAACACATGGTCTCTAAATTCAGCCCAGGCATTGTGCTATGGAGAGGTATAACTCCATTTTACAAACTATCGTCTGTCAAGATGGCCAGGTGTCAGCCAGTCAGAATAATAGAGGTGACAATAGAGGCATCTCTGTCTCACTCCTTTCTAATTTTGAATGCCTCTTAGTTTCCCTCATGGAGGACACTGCAACTCACATCTCTATATGTTGCTTTAAGTTAATTATTCTCCATGGGATCCTAAAATGCCGAAATATACATACAGGTAAATGGGAATATTCTTGAAAAAGTGAATCAGTACTACTATCTCAGAACAGTTATAACATCTGATGGGAGGTGACTTGAAGAGATTAGAACAAGAATCACTATGGCAAAGGTATTTTTTGCAAGATGGAAAGCATTCTGACCAATAAAAAGATGTAAATTGCATCAAGAAAAAGAGTGAAGTGCTACATAGAACCTGTACTCTTGTATGGATGTGAAGCATGGACTTTAAGCAGACGAGCTGAAAAACACCTGATGGCTGTAGAAATGTGGTTTCTGAGGAAAATGCAAAGAAATACAATGGAAAGACAGAAAATCCAATGAGCAAAACCTACAAGAAACAAATGAAAACTGTAAACTGAGTAGAGAAATTAAACATAGACAGTCAACATTTTGTGGGTACGTTATGAGAAGATATAAACTAGAGAATTTGGTGACAACTGGCAAGATTGAGGAGAAAAGAAAAAGGGGAAGGCAGAGAAGTAAATATCTGGATGGCTTGACCACATAGCATGGTTGAGACAAGAACACAGAGCTGATCCACGACTCTGGTGATCGTGTGAGATGGTGAAACATGACCTACACGCTTACCAGCATAGCACATGGTGATGATGATGATGATGATGACCTTGAGCCTGTCTGCAATCATGGGTAAGGTTAGGATGTATCGTATACACACTACTGGCGCGTCCATCCAACACTTTCAAAACACCAACAAAACTTTACAGTATCAAAATTGCAACATTTTTCTTGAAACATCATGTAATATTAAAACCTGAAGTCCCTACCAGAGCTCCTTGTTCAAGTATTTTACAGCAAACTCTCGCACATTGCGGTCCGGGTACTCAAAGTCCAGGATCTCCAGGGCATAGTCCACAGGCAGTGGAGGCCATATCTGCAGTAGTGCTGTCATCTGGAGACAGAGACGCAAGACAGCATTACAAGCAAACACAGACACAAGACTCACTTGGGGTAAGGAAAACAAGCAAACATAGACACAAGGCTAACTTGATATCAGCAATACCCCCGGGAAGGTTAACCCGGTCAACAAATGCCCGCAGAAGTCGGATGTGTCGGCCTAACGGCGCAAGAACGCAGCTCTGCTGTAAACAGGCACAACGCAATCACATCCGAAAAAAAACTCCGGATGAACGAAGAAGAAGAATATCAGCAATACAAAGGGCTGGCCATAAGTCTTCACCCTGACTATGAAGGTCATGTCACAGAGAACTGAAATTATGCAAAGTGTTTATTCCTTATAATCACCAGTTAAGAGGTCAGCATGGCCGAATGGATAAGAACGCATGTTCTTAAACATCCGGTGTGCTGATGCTAAGGTAAGGGGTTCAACCCCTACACCGGACAATTAGACTAAAATGTTGACCTATCGTACTTGACTTGGGGACGTATATTACAAGTACCTCTGAAGTCATGAGTGGGTTCGCCTGATGGTGAGGGAACACTGTTAATAGGGAAAGCTAATCCACACGCAAAATTCAGTCCAGCTACTACTTGAAGTAGTTCTTGAGTTCAAAGTGAGCGAGCACCCAAATAAAAAAATATCACCACCACTTGAACTAACGCACTTATGCCACCTTTGATTGACTTTGAAAAGCCCTTGGCACTGGAACACCATATTTATTTTAAACCTAAACCAGTTATCACTTGCCAGACTTCTTCATTACTGTCAAAATGATTTACTTTGAGCTGTTTTAAAATATTTGGAAACAGAAAAATGTACGATGGAGCCAAATCTAGAAGGTAGGGTAGGTGTGGAAGAATCTCAGTATTCAAATCCTTTGCTGCTATCTGTATAAACCATGCTTTCTGAGTGGGCGCATTGTCTTGATGTGAAGGAAGATTTTCAGCATGCGCTCTCTCTCCTATTCTGGGCACATCCTTTTTAGTTTGGCTGGCTATGCGGCGAAGCCATTGCAGACGCAATTCATAATCCTGCATATCGCAGTCGGAACACAACTACGGGTGATCTGGCAGCAGACCGCCCTGTATTGGTTTTCATGCAATGGTACGTATGCCGGTCGTTCAGAAAGCAAAGGCAAACAACTGAATTGTCAGCTTGCCAAGAAATAAAAAATAGTCAAAAATGCTGGGGTTGACTGGGATGTTCTGTAAAGGATATACAACTAACTTTTTAAATTTGATAAGGAAATCTACCGTCCATTAACTTTGTTGCCATAAGGAAGATAATCTTTAAATAGGACGCTTTGGGTATTCCCCCTTCCCTCAAGACTGCAAGACTTTTCCTGCATATTTCTGAGCAATCAGTTTGGCAGGTGTTGGGCAGAAATTGAGGAGTAATTTAATCAAATGTGAAGTCATTTATCAACATGTGAAGTCATTTAACAAAATGTGAAGTCATTTAATCAACTTGTGATGTCATTTAACCAAATATGACGTCATTTAAAGAAATGTGAAGTAATGTTAACATATGCAAAGTAATTTAACCAAATGCAAAGCAATTTAATCAAATGTGGAGTAATTTAAGCAATTGTAATAGATATTTATCAAATGTGATGTCATTTAAACAAATGTGGAGTAATTTAACCAAGTAGGAAGTAATTTTAATATAAAAAATAAGCAATGTTTCAAAATGTGAAGTAATTTAACCAAATGTGAAAAATCAAAATGTGGAATAATTTAATCAAAAGTGAGGTCATCGAATAAAATGTAAAGTAAGTCAATTAAATGTGAAAAATAGTAATCAAATATAACGTTTTTTAATTAAATGTAAAGTAATTTTATCAAATGTGTAGTAATTAAACAAATGTGAAGTAATTTAACCAGATGTGAAGTAATTTACCTTGGCAACATCAACATAACTATTCCACTTGACAGACTGAAGCACTTTGGCTAGGGCATGAGGGAACCTGTGCCGAACCTCATTTCGGAGTAGCCAGATGAGATCTTTGTCTTGCTCAAAGAGCTGATCTGACTGGTTGAGTGCCTGGTGCAGTTGCTCCAGATGGGACTTACTGACCTTCATACTCTGTCGAATCAGGACAAGGTCGTGCATACGTTCATTAAACTGCCACACATTCATTAAATTGCCTTATGTTAATTAACTTGCCATACCTTCTTTAAACTGCCATGCATTCATTAAACTTCAGTGTGACATAAGCAAGACAACCATTATAACTGTTATTGTTAACACTGTAATACACTACCTGAGTTGAGGTAAGTCAAGAATTGACATGACAGAACTCAGGTCATTTCCGGATGTGCTCAGCCAGTGCAGAGTCCCAATACTAATAGTACCAGTAATAGTCTGATTATATATCCGTCTGGCCTTTCCTCTCAGAGTTCTGAGTGTTGGCCAGATCCTCTGGTCACTCCCTACTGTACCTTCTCTGCAGGCCGTGATGATCTATCTGTTCTGCACTATACACACGATTCCAAAGGGTGCAAACCGCATCTGCCATATCATGCACCAATACCCTACCAAGTGGTGCACACCCAGCCAACCTGTCCGCCTGCTCTTCCCCAACACATCAGTATGTCCTGGGGGTAAAAATCCAACAGATGCTCTCTATTTTTTTTATTGTTTAATGGAAGCCTGGCACTCATCCTGTCTGTCTTCACCTTTCTCATCATGCTTTATGAGTCCGTTAGAATTACAACATGCATGTGCTGTTTGTCTGCCAGCCAGCGGAACGCCACCGTAACTGCCTCCACCTCCATTCTCATCCTAGACGTGGTATCATATGCCAGGCTCTCCTGCATCAAATGTTGTCCACCAAGTTTCACCACAAATCTCAAGGCACCTCTTGTACCTCTGAGCACAGAGACATATATTACCTATCTTACTGTATGCCTGTAAATCATGGACACTGAATATTGAGAATGACGCTCTTTGTGGCAAAGCCACCTGCTTGGCAATTATTTTTCAACTTCATATTTTAAATTCTGGTCCTGCACAAAAAGTAGCTTGTTACGTGAGTTGTTTAAATCATTGTTGTAGTCTGGTTTAATATCTTTCAGGCCTCCCTTTACAAATTCTGTTTCTGTTATTACTCTGTCCATGTATATATTGAAATGTCTAGGTGGGAAAAGATTAATCAGGTCTTAGTCAGATATGACTGAGCTACCATATGATAGAAGACGGTACTACCTGCTTTCTGTTAGCGCTGAATGTTGGGCAAACCCGACATCCTACATTGTGGCAATGGCTTCAGGTTGAGAAGTGCAGTTGGCAGGGTACAAGCCTGATCCTGGTGTGAGGAAATGCAAGTTAAAGACTAAAATGTCATGGCAGGGCAGACCAGGCCCTACGTCTTGGTTGGCAACTGGTCTAGGATCGAAGCTCCAACAAGTAGACTATTGCTTTGCTATTCTAATAGCTTTTGCAGCTTGTCTTGTTCCAGAAGTATTGGTGTTATCTTTCCTCTGGAGTAAACTAGGCAGGCAGAGAGAGAGAGGGGTCATGCTACATGGACAACACATGGTCTCTACAATTCAACCCAGGTTTTGTGCTATTTTTGAAGCAGAATGTAACAAACTATCACCTGTCAAAACGGCTAGGTGCAAGTAAAATAAATAACAGGTGCTTCTTTGTTTAAATATGATCAGGTTAACATCTGAAGGTGTACAAACAAGGAGAAAGAGGTGGAGAAGAAGTATACAGTGAGGGCCGTGACATTGTCTTTCAACCAATACCAAGTGTTGCAACATCTTCTCTGTCAACCATTTAGCAACCATTAAGGCATGTTTGCACAGTTAATAGGAAGCGCACGCTTAATGTCATAAGTGTGGTCAGACACAAGTGAGACGCTTGCGGAAAGACTGGCCAAATATTCC
The DNA here is from genome assembly GCA_963921405.1 of Cepaea hortensis. Lineage (NCBI taxonomy): Eukaryota > Metazoa > Mollusca > Gastropoda > Stylommatophora > Helicidae > Cepaea > Cepaea hortensis. Next base: position 262,290,269 of record OY992876.1, on the reverse strand, counting down.
TGTCTGCATTCAGGCCTGCCAAATGTCATAAGTGTGGATGGACACCAGTGAGACGCCTGCGAACAGACTGGCCAAATATTCCTGTCTGCATTCAGGCCTGCCAAATGTCATGTCCCTATCACATCACAGGTCTGTAGAAGAAAACTGTATGGGGACACACTGTCTTTTTGGATATCCAACAAACACACACACATATCCCACCCATACACACCTCACACATACAATATCCCACCCACCCACACCCCACCCATACAATATTCCACCCACTGACACACATATCCCACACACCTCCCACCTACACACATACATATATCACATCCACATTCCACCCACCCACACACATACATATATCACATCCACACATATTCCACCCACCCACACGTCCTACACACACACTCCTCCCACACATATCCCCACCATTCACACATATTTCACCCACACACACATCCCCCACCCACACACATATCCCACCAACCCACACGTCACCTACAGACATATCCCACAGCCCACACAAACAAATATCCCACCTACACACATATTCCACCCACACACATAGCCCACCTACAAACATCCCATCCATGCACAGTCCACCCACACACATATCCCACCCATGCACAGCCCATCCACACACGTCTCAAACACCTACACCTCTCCCACACATATCCCACCCGCACATCTTGTAAGGACTTACGGGAGAGCCTGGAGTTCCCTCAGGTTCCATATTCATGGAAGCACATTCCAGGACCTGCAAATAGACGTGTGTTACATGTTTGATACAGCACAAGATACATATAAGTGAGAAGATAACATCAAGTGATGAATGAACATCAATCTGACAGAATGTACAGTCAGGTCGAGAGAACTGTTGGAGATCCATTGCAGCCAACCTTCATTGTGGAGACGGCACCTGATTGATTGATTGATTGATACAGCACACAGGTCACACACTTCTACATGGATGTCAATGTTTCATATGATTGATATACAGCACACAGATCAATGTTTCGTGTGTTTGATACAGCACACAGATCAATGTTTTGTGTGTTTGATACAGCACACAGGTCAATGTTTCATATGTCTGATATACAACACACAGGTCAATGTTTCATATGTTTGATATACAACACACAGGTCAATGTTTCATATGTTTGATATACAACACACAGGTCAATGTTTCATATGTTTGATATACAGCACACAGGTCAATGTTTCATATGTTTGATATACAGCACACAGGTCAATGTTTCATATGTTTGATATACAACACACAGGTCAATGTTTCATATGTTTGATATACAACACACAGGTCAATGTTTCATATACAGCACACAGGTCAATGTTTCATATGTTTGATATACAACACACAGGTCAATGTTTCATATGTTTGATATACAGCACACAGGTCAATGTTTCATATGTTTGATATACAACACACAGGTCAATGTTTCATATGTTTGATATACAACACACAGGTCAATGTTTCATATACAGCACACAGGTCAATGTTTCATATGTTTGATATACAACACACAGGTCAATGTTTCATATGTTTGATATACAACACACAGGTCAATGTTTCATATACAGCACACAGGTCAATGTTTCATATGTCTGATATACAACACACAGGTCAATGTTTCATATGTTTGATATACAACACACAGGTCAATGTTTCATATACAACACACAGGTCAATGTTTCATATGTTTGATATACAACACACAGGTCAATGTTTCATATGTTTGATATACAACACACAGGTCAATGTTTCATATGTTTGATATACAACACACAGGTCAATGTTTCATATACAACACACAGGTCAATGTTTCATATGTCTGATATACAACACACAGGTCAATGTTTCATATGTCTGATATACAACACACAGGTCAATGTTTCATATACAGCACACAGGTCAATGTTTCATATACAGCACACAGGTCAATGTTTCATATGTCTGATATACAACACACAGGTCAATGTTTCATATGTCTGATATACAACACACAGGTCAATGTTTCATATGTCTGATATACAGCACACAGGTCAATGTTTCATATGTTTGATATACAGCACACAGGTCAATGTTTCATATGTCTGATACAGTCTAACAAACGTAACATTCAGTCAAGCAAATATTTGTAACATTCAGTCAAACAAACAAATGTAAGATTCAGTCAAACAAACATATGTAACATTCAGTCAAACAAACAAATGTAACATTCAGTCAAACAAATGTAACAATCAGTCACACAAATGTAACATTAAGTCGAACAAACATATGTAACATTCAGTCAAACAAACATATGTAACATTAAATCAAACAAACAAATGTAACATTCAGTCAAACAAATGTAACATTCAGTCAAACACATGTAATAATCAGTCAAACAAACATATGTAACATTCAGTGAAACAAACATATGTAACATTCAGTGAAACAAACATATGTAACATTCAGTGAAACAAACATATGTAACATTCAGTCAAACAAACATATGTAACATTCAGTCAAACAAACATATGTAACATTCAGTGAAACAAACAAATGTAATAATTAGTCAAACAAATAAATGTAACATTCAGTCAAACAAACAAATGTAACATTCAGTCAAACAAATGTAACATTCGTCAAACAAATGTAACATTCAATCAAACAATCTTGTAACAACCAAAAATATTCAATGAACAAAAGAAAAACATGCAACATTCAGCCATGCAGCTAAACCCGTCACAGAAAATGACATGGGTCATCAAGAAAGGTATTCATAACACACTAGACAAGAGCCAGGTAAAATTGCAGGCAGGGCAGATCCACAACCAATCACTCCAAACAACATCACCTTTCTGGAGGAAACAAGTATGCTACAACCCTCAACCATCCCAATTATTGCATTTGTCTGGTAAGAGCAATATCTCTCTGGTTCCGTGGGGGGCTGCGTGGTCTCGAGGTATGGTGTCCGCCTCGAGTGCTGGAGGTCCCGGGTTCAGGCCCCGGTGAGGACCAGGATTTATTTTTAAAGAATCCACCGGGACTTCCAGTAATTTCCCCTGGTCTCTGGGTAGTGAGATCGGACGCCCGTGTGTATTGTTGCGCACGTAAAAAAATCACTTGGCAGTTGGAAATCGAAAAAGAGTAGCCTAACGGCGCTGCCCGGGCAAAATTTCGAGTTAAAAATCTACCCAAGTATTTCAGGATCCTCGGTGGTGCTACGGAGTTCGTGCACTGAGCTGAGTTTCTCCAGACTCCGGTTTGAGTTAGGAGGAGAACGGAGCACTTATGGGTTGCACCCGTGTGCCGTGATGTTGATCCATAAACTAAACTAAACTAAACTCTCTGGTTCATCACACTCCCTACTCTACTGAGAGAGCTCCTTGTGAGTTTTGGCTGTTCCCCAAGCTGATAATGCCACTGAAAGGAACCCAATTTAATGCCTATGAAGACACTGGTTACACTATACCCCATCCCCAAAGAGGCCTTCCTGAAATGCTCCCAACAACGACCGGACTAATGGGAGATGTATGTCCAACCCTAACGTGAGTACTTTGGAAGAAGCAAAGGTTTCAGACCTCCAAGTGAGTAATTCTATCTTCCCGGCCAAAGATCAGATATGTGTTCAACAAACCTCATATATTCCAGGACTAAGCGTCCTTGAGCAGGTTATTTCGTCTGTTATTCATTGGACAAATGGCACCAATACTACTAAAGAATAAACACGCATCAGTAGTATATACTAAAAAGCACGCTACAACACAATCTTCCTACTAACTCTATGCTACCAATGCCAAACCTGGACAATGACAGAAAAATAGAAATGAAAAATTACAATGTAAATGAGATTCCTGAGAAGAATGCTCAAGGTATCTAGAAGAGATAAAATCAGCTATGATGAAATCAGGACTACAGTGGGGGATATAGTAATGCTTACCCAGTCTTTGATAGTTAAGTTGGCAGCTCCTCTCAAGCATCTCATCTCATGGGTGTTGATTTTGCATAAGTGTGATTTGGATAATGTCCAAGTCTGCATTGGTAGCAGAATGTTGATGTGAATATGCTTTTTATTATCTGCCGTTTTACAGACATAAGTATATTTGGGTGTTTCAGTATGAGTGGCCACATTATGAGAAGAAACAAACTGGAATATATAACAATTGGAAACTTTTGTGGACAGAAGGATAGAGGTAACCATCAAGAATTGATGATGTTGGAGATCACAAGATCTGGAGAAGCATGATCACTCGTGCCAGGCAGGAAAGCATGTGATGATGAATGTGGGAGATAATAAAACAAACCATGAGAAAAAGACAATAAAGATAAGGGAGAAAAGACAATAAAGATAAGGGAAAAAAGATAATAAAGATCAGGGAGAAAAAGACGATAAAGGGTGTTACCGTGTCATAAGGTGGATAGATCAGGTAGCCACTGCCCACGTCGGCCATATCTGGGAAGCTAATTTTGAGGAATGTTGCATCCATGCACATGCAGTTCAAGGACACACCACCTGGGACATAAGAGCAAGGTTACAGGTTACAATACACAAGCTCAATTAGTGGTTTTACATCAGACAGAACATGTTATGATAGGAGACAGCACATGTTACAATAGGAGACAGCACATAGACATATATTAGATAGCACACAGCACATGTTAGATAGCACACAGACATATGTTAGATAGCACATAGACATATGTTAGATAGCACAAAGACATATGTTATATAGCACATAGACATATGTTAGATAGCACAAAGGCATATGTTAGATAGCACAAAGGCATATGTTAGATAGCACAAAGGCATATGTTAGATAGCACAAAGGCATACGTTAGATAGCACAAAGGCATATGTTAGATAGCACATAGACATATGTTAGATAGCACACAGACATATGTTAGATAGCACATAGACATATGCTAGATAGCACAAGCACATGTTAGATAGCACATATGCATATGTTAGATAGCACATAGACATATGTTAGATAGCACACAGACATATGTTAGATAGCACATAGACATATGTTAGATAGCACACAGACACATATGTTAGATAGCACACAGACACATATGTTAGATAGCACATAGACATATGTTAAATAGCACATAGACATATGTTAGATAGCACAAAGGCATATGTTAAGACAGCACAAAGGCATATGTTAGATAGCACAAAGGCATATGTTAGATAGCACATAGACATATGTTAGATAGCACATAGACATATGTTAAATATCACATAGACATGTTAGATAGCACACAGACATATGTTAGATAGCACATAGACATATGCCAGATAGCACACAGCACATGTTAGATAGCACATAGGCATATGTTAGATAGCACATAGACATATGTTAGATAGCACACAGACATATGTTAGATAGCACATAGACATATGTTAGATAGCACACAGACATATGTTAGATAGCACATAGACATATGTTAGATAGCACATGTTAGATAGCACAAAGGCATATGTTAGACAGCACAAAGGCATATGTTAGATAGCACAAAGGCATATGTTAGATAGCACAAAGGCATATGTTAGATAGCACAAAGGCATATGTTAGATAGCACAAAGGCATATGTTAGATAGCACATAGACATATGTTAGATAGCACATAGACATATGTTAGATAGCACATAGACATATGTTAGATAGCACATAGACATATGTTAGATAGCACATAGACATATGTTAGATAGCACATAGACATGTTAGATAGCACATAGACATGTTAGATAGCACATAGACATATGCTAGATAGCACACATCACATGTTAGATAGCACATATGCATATGTTAGATAGCACATAGACATATGTTAGATAGCACACAGACATATGTTAGATAGCACACAGACATATGTTAGATAGCACACAGACATATGTTAGATAGCACACAGACATATGTTAGATAGCACATAGACATATGTTAGATAGCACATAGACATATGTTAGATAGCACATAGACATATGTTAGATAGCACATAGACATATGTTAGATAGCACATAGACATGTTAGATAGCACATAGACATGTTAGATAGCACATAGACATATGCTAGATAGCACACATCACATGTTAGATAGCACATATGCATATGTTAGATAGCACATAGACATATGTTAGATAGCACACAGACATATGTTAGATAGCACACAGACATATGTTAGATAGCACACAGACATATGTTAGATAGCACACAGACATATGTTAGATAGCACAAAGGCATATGTTAGATAGCACATAGACATATGTTAGATAGCACATAGACATATGTTAAATATCACATAGACATATTTTAGATAGCACACAGACATATGTTAGATAGCACACAGACATATGCTAGATAGCACACAGCACATGTTAGATAGCACACAGACATATGTTAGATAGCACATAGACATATGCTAGATAGCACACAGCACATGTTAGATAGCACATAGGCATATGTTAGATAGCACATAGGCATATGTTAGATAGCAGATAGACATATGTTAGATAGCACACAGACATATGTTAGATAGCACATAGACATATGTTAGACATATGTTAGACAGCACATAGACATATGTTAGATAGCACATAGACATATGTTAGATAGCACACAGACATATGTTAGATAGCACATAGACATATGCTAGATAGCACACAGCACATGTTAGATAGCACATAGGCATATGTTAGATAGCACATAGACATATGTTAGATAGCACACAGACATGTTAGATAACACATAAACATATGTTAGATAGCACACAGACATATGTTAGATAGCACATAGACATATGTTAGATAGCACATAGACATATGTTAGATAGCACACAGCACATGTTAGATAGCACATAGACATATGTTAGATAGCACATAAGACATGTTAGATAGCACACAGGCATACATTAGATAGCACATAGGCATACGTTAGATAGCACACAGCACATGTTAGATAGCAAACAGACATATGCTAGATAGCACACATCACATGTTAGATAGCACACAGACATATGCTAGATAGCACACAGCACATGTTAGATAGCACACAACATATGTTAGAAAGCATATACAGCACATGTTAGATAGCACACGTTAGATAGCACACAGCACATGTTAGATAGCACAGACATATGTTAGATAGCACACAGACATATGTTAGATAGCACACAGACATATGTTAGATAGCACAAGGCATATGTTAGACAGCACAAAGGCATATGTTAGACAGCACAAAGGCATATGTTAGATAGCATATAGACATATGTTAGATAGCACATAGACATATGTTAGATAGCACATAGACATATGTTAGATAGCACATAGACATATGTTAGATAGCACATAGACATATGCTAGATAGCACATAGGCATATGTTAGATAGCACACATACATATGTTAGATAGCACATAGACATATGTTAGATAGCACATAGACATATGTTAAATAGCACATAGACATATGTTAGATAGCACACAGACATATGTTAGATAGCACATAGACATATGCTAGATAGCACATGTTAGATAGCACACAGACATATGTTAGATAGCACACAGACATATGTTAGATAGCACACAGACATATGTTAGATAGCACACAGACATATGTTAGATAGCACACAGACATATGTTAGATAGCACACAGACATATGCTAGATAGCACATAGACATATGTTAGATAGCACATAGACATGTTAGATAGCACATAGACATATGTTAGATAACACATAGACATATATAAATATTGAGCACAACCCACTACTGGCAACGCCGATTGCATTCTGATATGAACCTAAGGCCTATCCACGTCAATATGGAAGCGTGGATAGGCCTTAGGTTCATATCAGAATGCAATCGGCGTTGCCAGTAGTGGGTTGTGCTCAATATTTAAATTTCAAATCCCGAAACAACCACATAATCAACATAGACATATGTTAGATAGCACATAGGCATATGTTAGATAACACATAGACATATGTTAGATAGTAACAATAAGTCCCATCTCTATATATGTTAGATAGCACATAGACATATGTTAGATAGCACACAGCACATGTTAGATAGCACACAGACATGTTAGATAGCACATAGACATACATTAGATAGCACATAGGCATACGTTAGATAGCACACAGCTCATGTTAGATAGCACACAGACATATGCTAGATAGCACACAGCACATGTTAGATAGCACACAGACATATGCTAGATAGCACACAGCACATGTTAGATAGCACACAACATATGTTAGATAGCACACAGCACATGTTAGATAGCACACAGCACATGTTAGATAGCACACAGCACATGTTAGATAGCACACAGCACATGTTAGATAGCACACAGACATATGTTAGTGTAGGCTTGTGTTAGATATATGTTAGATAGGAGTCAGCCCATGTTAGATAAGAGACAGTATATATTACACAGCAGACAGCACACATTAAACAGGAGACAGCAAGTCTAAAATACACCTACACTAACATATAACCAACATAAGCCTACACTAACATATATAAACCATTAGCCTACACTAACATTTATCCAACATTAGCCTACACTAACATATATCCAACAGTTGCCTACACTAACATATATCTAACATTAGCCTACACTAACACATATCTAACATTAGCCTACACTAACATATATCCAACATTAGCCTACACTAACATATATCCAACATTAGCCTACACTAACATATATCCAACATTAGCCTACACTAAGATATATCCAATATAAGCCTACACTAACATATATCCAATATTAGCCTACACTAACATATATCCAACATTAGCCTACACTAACATATATCCAACATTAGCCTACACTAACATATATATAACATTAGCCTACACTAACACATATCTAACATAGCCTACACTAACATATATCCAACATTAGCCTACACTAACATATATCCAACATTAGCCTACACTAACATATATCCAACATTAGCCTACACTAACATATATCCAATATAAGCCTACACTAACATATATCCAATATTAGCCTACACCAATATATATCCAATATAAGCCTACACTAACATATATCCAACATAAGCCTACACTAACATACATCCAACATAAGCCTACACTAACATATATCCAACATTAGCCTACACTAACATATATCCAACATTAGCCTACACTGACATATATCCAACATTAGCCCACACTAACAACCATCCCAGTACTGTAGTCGATATATCACCTAGAGGGTAGCAGTGCTCCTCAGGCTGCTGCAGGAGGTCCTGTGGCCACATCGGTAGCTCCCGGTCCCCTCTCTGGAGCCTAAACTTGAAGTCGTAGATTGGGATATTTACCCATGACGTCAAATCCTAAACACAGTCCAATAAATACAAGTTAGTACAATCATAAAAACGACCATTAATACAATCAATAGTTGTACAATCATAAGTATGGTATAGGTCAGCATGGCCGAATGGATAAGAACACATGTTCTTAAACATCCGGTGTGCTGATGCCGAGGTAAGAGGTTCAACCCCTACACCAGACAGTTGGACAAAAATGTTGACCTGTCGTCCTTGACTTGGGGGTGTAAATTACCAGTACCTTTGAAGTAGGAGTGGGTTCCCCTGATGGCGAGGGACACTGTTATAGGGAAAGCTAATCCACACACAAAATTCAGTCCAGCATTACTAGAAGTAGTATGTATGAACTCAAAACATAAAAAGTAAAAACATAAAGTACAGTTATTAATACCATCAATAGTACAACAGAAAGAAAGAAAGAAAGAAAGAAAGAAAGAAAGTCAGACAGACAGAAATAAGAAAAGACAGAAATAAAAAATACAGAGAGAGAGACAAAGAGAGAAAGAAAGAGAGAGACTGAGGGAGGGAGACAGGGAGACAAACAGAAAGAAAGAAAGACAGACAGAGAGAAAGACAAAGAAAGAAAGATAGAGACAGACATGGAGAGAGAGAGACACAGAGAGAGAGACAGACAGGGAGAGTGAGAGAAAGAGAGAGAAAGATAGAGACAAAGAGAGAATTTATACAACCAACCTTTCTCTTGGTATTGCTGCCGATGGTGTAGAGAGCAAAGCACAGCCTGGCAGCATGAGGCAGATCAGCCACTTGTATGTCAAAGACCATGTCTGACTTGACATTACAGGCCCTGTCTATGACGGTCAGCTCGTCGGTCTCTCTCTCCTTGCACAAGGACTCGGCCCCGTGGTAGATGCCAATATATAACTTGATCTGCCATGAACAAGATCAGATGTTACAGTATGAAAGATCGTTTTGTGGACATAGGTGTATTTGGATGGTTCAGTATGGGTGATGGTTGATATATAAGTGCACTTGCTTTTTGACATCTGATCTAGATTTAAGTGTCTATTCTGCCATCTTCTGTGATCATACTTCCTAGATATTTAAATTCTTTAACCTGTTTCAGAAGTACCATTTATCAGTGTATATAACCTGTTTTAGAGGTGTACAATTTATCAGTATATTTAACGTGTTTTAGAGGTGTACAATTTAACAGTATATTTAACCTGCTTCAAAAGTGTACCATTTATCAGTATATTTAACCTATTTCAGAGGTACCATTTATCAGTATATTTGACCTGTTTCAGAAGTGTACTATTTATCAGTATATTTAACCTGTTTCAGAAGTGTACTATTTATCTATATATTTAACTTGTTTTAGAGGTGTACAATTTATCAGTACATTTAACCTGTTTTAGAGGTGTATCAGTATATTTAACCTGTTTTAGAGGTGTACAATTTATCAATATATTTAACTTGTTTTAGAGGTGTGCAATTTAACAGTATATTTAACCTGTTTCAAAAGTGTACCATTTATCAATATATTTAACCGCTTCAGAGGTATCATTTATCAGTATATTTAACCTGTTTTAGAGGTGTACTATTTATCAGTATATTTAACCTGTTTTAGAGGTGTACCATTTAACAGTATATTTAACCTGTTTCAAAAGTGTACTATTTATCAGTATATTTAACCTGTTTCAAAAGTATAACATTTATTAGTATATATACCAATATGAGTATCCACCGGGATAAGTGGACAATTCTGCAGCAGAGCAGAGCAGGGCACTCACATGTCCTGAAAGCTGTAAATGGCTGTCAAATGCAGAGGTGGATGTGGAAGTCAGGGAGAAACCATCACATAATCTTTCCAAGATTTCATGAACAGTCACATATCAGTGATGATGATGATGATGATGATGATACCAATACCAGTGATGACAATACAACTACCTTAGAGCCGTCGGCCAGCTGCAGCTTAGAGATGCCCTTGACCTGTATCCTGTAAGGTGTCTTGATGTTCCATACGATGATGTTGTTATCAGACCTGCTGCCGTTCTCCTTGGAAGCTGAACCACTGTTCATATCGGTTATAGTCGGGCGCCGCTCAGGAACTGGGGGTGTGGCCTCTGTTATATATTTTAACAATGCAATGAGAGAAACAACCAAAAGCAGAAGCAGAATCTGTAAGCTCTGATAGAACATAACATCAAGTGACAAAATGGATGTTGCAGCTAAAGCCTTCATCAGTCCACAAACAACAAACATAGTTAGTTAGTCGCGGTTCCAACTTCACAGCAAAGGGTTGCCCCTTAATGCTCTGTTCCTGTGCCAGTGATTATCACACAAAATGCTCCTCACAGGCCCATGTGAAAAGTGGAACAGGCAGGAGTCTCGGCAAACCAACAGCCTGCACAGGTATACTATGCATAATGCCGCTGCCAGAATGCCAACACAAAAGTCTGTTACGAAAAATACAGTTCATCTTCGATGGAAGCGACAGTCACTAGAAAACCAGCAGCCACACATTACTGCATAAGGCAGACCAGTTAGTTCAGCGACTGGTCGGCCGCCATTTTTCTGAGCATGCAGTTCATGCTACAAGCAACCGCAGACAAATGTAAAAACACTCCACACAAAATTCAAAGGTCACGGTGCCACTCCACACACTCAACTCAATAGTAGGGCGACAGAACCATGCACTACCAGTCCAAAATTAGGAAAATGCGTAAGCAAGCCATAGCCACAAGCATAAACACTCCAGTGGTCTTAACAGCTCAACCACCTATCTTCCATGTTGGGGACTGGATGGATACAAACAACAAACACACACTGATACAACTATATTAAAAAACATACACCGGTGAGTAATCAGCAATGAAGTGATGCCTTGCTAAGGACTCAACATGTCATATACATATATATTATACAAGTGTTTAAAATAATTTTAGCATCATTTTATTGTCAGTTTCTCAACTACCACATGATCCTTTACAGAAGTCGCAGTCACCCCCAGCATTTTTTGGCTGTTGGTGATTTCTTGGTAAGTTTACATTCAGTAGTTTGCCACTGCTTTCTGAATGACTGGCACTCATACCATTGTATGAATACCAATGCAAGGTGGTCTGCTGCCAAATCGCCCACAGCTGTGTTTCAAAAGTGGTGTGGGATTACTAACTGTGTCCATCACCCCTTCATCACAACGAAGGAGTTGTGTTTTAATATTATTTTATTATTTTATGTTTTTTCTTTAGATCTGATTATTGTTATATCCTGCTGCAGCCACTGCTTCTCTTAGGGGACATACAGGAGACAGCACACACTCCACCAGCACACACCCCCTGCTAGTACACACCCCACTAGCACACACACCCTGCTAGTACACACCCCGCTAGCACATACCCCGTTAGCACACCCCGCTAGCACACAAAGTGGACTGAGTAATTATCTACTTTACCTGGCAAGGTGGATCTGAGCACCATCCAGAAATGCGGGGCTGTGTTCTTGACTAGACACTGATACACGTACTGAAACCAAATGATACTTGTTAACTTACAATCTGGATATTTGTCATACGTGATGACATAAGATGGCATAACGCTATGTCAACATCACAGCACTTGAAACATTCCCATATCTACCCTGTCCTCATCATCAACAACCAGTGAAGAGTCCCAATACTAATGATACCAGATCCAATTATGCATCCATCTGACCTTTCCTCGGAGTACTGAGGGTTGGCCAGATTCTCTGGTCACTCCCTGCTGCACCATTCTCTACCGGCAATGATGATGTATGTGTTCTCCCTTTCATCGTGGCAGCAAGATGTGCACTACTGAGGTCCATAAAGGAAGCAAGGAACTGTAACCCTAACCTAGAAAGCATACCATAAGAGGTGACTATGAAGAGGTGTCCTACAAAAAACAAAAGAAACCAGCAAACTGATTAGAGAAAGTAGATGTAGACAGTCACAGTTTTTTGCACACGTTATGAGAAGAAATAAATTGGAGAACTTGGTGACAACTGGCAAGATTGAGGGGAAAAGAACAACGGGAAGGCAGACCAGAGAAGTAATTATCTGGATGGCTTGGCCACATGGCTTGGCCGAGGCAAGAACATGGAGCTCATCCATGACTCTGGTAATCGCATGAGATGGTGAAACATGACCATTCATGTTTATGGCACATGATGATGATGATTTCATAGCACCAGGACATGTGTGGAAGTCAAAGGAAGTTCAACTCAGCACCAAGCTTAGAATAATAAATAATAAGTCAGTACTACAGTATGGGTCAAAGGCATGGAGAACAATAAGGGATTACAAATAAACTACAAACACTAACTGGTGCCTGCGCAGATAGTGGGAATAAAATATTGTGACAGAATCACTACCCCAAAGCAGTTTGAATCTATATCCACTAGTCCAGCAGTTGAATGCCTGGCCACTACACTCACATTACCCCATCCCATTCTAAAACAGCATCCAAACAGGCGACAAGCACAAGCTGTACCTTACCTTGAACTGGGTCAACGGGTGCTCTCCGTAGAGAAACTCCTCCTGGCCGATGACCTTGAGCAGGTAGAGATCACAATCCTCCAGGGGAACGCCCATAGTGTTGCTCCTCTTGTTGAGGGCGGCCATCACCGTCTCCTGGGGCGTCCACATGTGGTTTACCCGCAGCTTGTAGCACATCTGTGGGCATATCGAGGTTAATATTACTTGTGTGGGGGAACTGTTTCAGTTAGCTTTACCTGTGTGGGGAGCTGTGTAAGAGTTAGCACTACTTGTGTGGGGAGTTGTGTAAGAGTCAATATTATCTTTGTGGAGAGTTGTGTATGAGTTAACATTATCTGTGTGGTGAGATATGTAGGTCTTCCTGTATTTCGTTTTCCCTGCAGGTTCCACACAAAGAGCTTTCTAGTTAAACTATCTGGAGGTTTTCTCAATGTGGTTCCTATCCAGCACCAGCATCAAGAAAAGTTATATCAAAGAAAAAGGTGACATCAAAATATGAAATAACAGAATGGAAAATGTCTAATCAAGTGGATAATTTTTAATACCTAGGGGCAATTATACATCATAACATCAGATGGAAGATACACAACAGAGAATAAGAATAGAGAAGGGCAAGCAAAAGATCCATTTTGGAAAATGAAAGGTATACCTTATGCAATAAGTCAATATCACTGAATGTCAGAAAGAGAGTGCTGAAATGCTATAGAACCTGTTTTGGTGTATGGCAGTGAATCTTGGAATGTAAATGAACAAATTAGGAAGAACTTGGAAGCAACCGAGATGTGGTTCCTGAGACGAGTGTTGTGAATTCCTTGGATTGTCAGAGTAACTAACAACAATTGGCTGAAAGAGGTTAATGAAACTAGAACATTATATGCAACAGTAAGAAAGAGACAAACAGCTTTCTTTGATCATGTGATGAGGAGAGAGGCATTGGCGAAAACTCGTGACAACTGGACAGATCAATGGGAAGAGAGGCAGAGGCAGACCAAGAGAAATTATACTTGATGGACTAAGATGGTGGCATGAAGGAATACTATCAGCAGAGATGATCCAGAACACCAAAGACCGAGGTCTGTGAAGAGACATGAATACCTATGCCAGCGGGCAGGGCACTTGATGATTATGAACAAGCGATCAGATTTATTTGTGATTACTGATTCTACTTCTCATCTTGGGGTGATGCCTTCCCTGTATGTTTAAAGCTTTACTGGAGCTCCAATAATTCCACTACTAACCATCATCCCAAGGTCAGCTGGCAGGACACATGATGATGATGATGATGATGATAAATCCATTAGATCTATATAATTAGACAATAGCATGAACACAACAAAATTCAGTGAAAAAATACAAAAGCGTACCCCATTATCACCGAATCCTATATCAATGACAATACAGCCATTGGTAACTCTGCCCTCCAGCTCACTGGGCAGGTCTGGTGTACTGCGAAGACGGACAGGGTACCGCCACATGAACTTCTCCAGCGGGGTCTGAGGACAGGCCAACAAACATTGATTTTATTGAAGGGAAATTATTGAGTGTGCTAGACAGTGCTTGCAAGTTCTTCCACGAGTAGGTGAGTCAGTGTATAAGTCAGAAGTTAAGTCAGTGGGTAAGTCAGTAGGTGAGTCAGTGGGTAAGTCAGTAGGCGAGTCAGTGGGTAAGTCAGTAGGTGAATCAGTGGGTAAGTCAGTAGGCGAATCAGTAGGTGAGTCTGGGTAAGTCAGTAGGCGAGTCAGTGGGTAAGTCAGTAGGTGAGTCAGTGGGTAAGTCAGTAGGCGAGTCAGTGGGTAAGTCAGTAGGTGAATCAGTGGGTAAGTCAGTAGGTGAATCAGTGGGAGAGTCAGTAGGTGAGTCTGGGTAAGTCAATTGGAGAGTCAGTGGGTAAGTCAGTAGGCGAGTCAGTGGGTAAGTCAGTGGGTAAGTCAGTAGGTGAGTCAGTGGGTGAGTCAGTGGGTAAGTCAGTAGGTGAATCAGTGGGTAAGTCAGTAGGCGAATCAGTAGGTGAGTCTGGGTAAGTCAATTGGAGAGTCAGTGGGTAAATCAGTAGGCGAGTCAATGGGAAAGTCAGTAGGCGATTCAGTGGGTAAGTCAATGGGAGAGTCAGTACGCGAGTCAGAAGGTAAGTGAGTGAATAAGTCAGTAGGTGAATCAGTGGGTAAGTCAGTGGGCAAGTCAGTAGGTAAGTCAGTAGGCGAGTCAGTGGGTAAGTCAGAAGGTGAGTCAGAAGATGAGTCAGTGGGTGAGACAGTAGGTATGTCAGTGGGTGAGTGTGGATAAGTCAGGGGGTGAGTCTTCTGAATTATGTAATTCTGTGTTTGTGGCAATCCCAAAGAAATCAGGATCCTTGGAATGTGATCAACATAGAACAATTAGTATAATGAGTCACATCACAAAGATTGTGCTACGAATTATCATGCAAAACGTGAGGAAGAAAATACAACCTGAAATAGGAGAAGAACAATGTAGGTTTGTAGAAGGAAAGGGTACAGTAAATGCTGTGTATATGCTGCGGTCAGTTATTGAACATTCTATAGTAGTAAACAAAGATATACATTTTTGCTTTATTGACTACACAAAGGCTTTCGATAGAGTAAGACATGTCAACATGGTAGATATGCTATCTACAAATTGATGAGAAAGACATTAGACTTATAAAAAACATATATTGGAAACAACAAGCTGTCATAAGGATTGATAATGAAGTGGGACAATATCAGCCTATTAAGAGAGGTGTGAGACAGGGATGTGTAATGTCTCCAGATCTTTTTTCCCTATACAATAAAAATATTTTCAGAAATGTAGAAGATATAAATGGATGGAATCATCACCGGAGAACAAAACATCAATAACATTAGATATGCAGATGACACAGTATTGATTGCAGACAATGAGCAGGGTCTGCAACAATTAGTAGATGCGGTTGTTGCACACAGTGAACTGGGGTTAGAATTAAATTGTAAAAAGACACAGATTATAATCGTCGTCTGGGAAGAAAGAAATACCAATGTAATATACAAGTATTTCTCCGTGATCCTGTATACTCTCAAGGAGTAACGTGATGTGCGCGAGAATTGGTAACGGTTCTCTCCGCATCTGTAACTTACGGGGTATGTGAGCCGGTTGCTCAGAAACCAATGGCAAACTACTGAACGTAATCTTGCCAAGAAATCAACAATCAGCTGAAAGATGCTGATGTTGACAGCGATGTCCTGTAAAGGATATGCGAACAAACAAAAAAAATATACATGTAAATGGGAATATTCTTCAACAAGTGAATCAGTACAATTATGTCGGAACAGGCATAACATCTGATGGGAGATGCCTTGAAGAGATTAGAACAAGAATCGCCATGGCGAAAGTAGCCTTTAGCAAGATGAAAAACATACTGACCAATAAAAAAAATGTAAATTGAAATGAGAAAAAGAGTGTTGAGGTGCTACATAGAGCCTGTTCTTTTGTATGGATGTGAAACTTGGACAATGAGCAGTCAATCTGAAAAAACATCTGATGGCTGTAGAAATGTGGTTTCTGAGGATAATGCAAAGAATACCATGGACAGACAGAAAAACCAATGACCAAGTACTACAGGAAGCAAATGAAAATCGTAAATTGATTAGAGAAATTAGAAGTAGACAGTCAAAATTTTTTGGACATATAACTAGAAGAAATGAATTGGAGAACTTGGTGACAACTGGCAAGATCAAAGGAATCAGACCAAGGAAAAGACTGAGAAGTAAATTACTGGGTGGCTTGGCCACATGGCACGGTCAAGACAGGAACACTGAGCTGATCCACGACTCTGGTGATCGAGTGAAATGGCAAGTCATGACACGCTTTCCAGCATGGCACATGATGGATGGATGGATGGAGTCTTGGTTTAGAGAGAGAGGGAGCGAGGGGAAGATGAAGGGAGGGAGAGACAGAGAGAAGGGGAAGGGAAGATAAAGGGAGGGAGAGAGGGAGGGAAAGGTGCAGCGAGAGAGAGGTGCAGCGAGAGAGAGAGAGAGAGAGAGAGAGAGAGAGAGAGAGAGAGAATATATATATATATATATATATGTATGAGTAAATGCTTGTTAGTGAGTTTGTGATTGTGAGTGGGTATATATGTACGCCAGGAAGTGTGTATTTGTGAGTTATTAAGTGGGTGTATAACTGTGAGAGTTTGTGTAAATAACATATGTAGGTATGTATGTGTGTATGTAGGTATGTATGTATCTACCTGTCTCATAACATGGTAATATGCATTGTTTATGTTCATATCATTCATTTGATATTTTTCCTATGTGAATGTAACATGCACAATAGATCATTGAATGTACAAAAGATAAGTGGTTGGAAGGGCCAAATGTCAGTTATCAGTTATCAGTTGGGGTATCTTCGTTGCACTCCGGACATGTCCATAGGTGCTCAGATCCTCCCCCCAGCATATGCATCAGCGTCCGGTGGCTAATAGTGCCAGTTCTGTGTTGGTTGACGAGGCGCTTTGTTTTCCCGATGTACCTCTCGCGTCTGGCTGTGCCGATTCTTACTCCCAGGTCTTTCATCCTGGAGAGCGATGTGGAATCACTGGCGTCAAAATCCTCTGTTCTCGCCCTATCTTTAAGGGCGTTAATAACATCCGCACGATCCATGGGCTGGCCATCTACAGGGGGTGCAGAGCCAGCCAATTTATCAGCTCGTTCATTTCCCTCGACTCCCGCATGTCCCGGGACGAAGATGAAGGTGACTTTGCGGACAGCAGACTTCCGCAGCGACTCAGTCCACTGTCTACGTACAGATCCAGCTTCGACCTTCTGAATCATGCTCATTGAATCACTTAGTACACACACGTTGGTATAATGCTGTGATTCCAGCCATATGAAAGCCTGTGTAACTGCCATCACCTCCATCGTCATGCTGCTCGTGGTCATAGAGTGGGCACCACTGGATTCTTGAACGGTTCGGCCCGCTGAACGGGCTGTAAATGCCCACGCACTTCTCTGCTGCTTTACAACAGATCCATCTGTATAGATGAGCACTTCGGGGCTATCTGAGTGATCATAGATGAGCGCGTTAACCTCTGCATTGACAGCGGCAGGGTTCTGCTCTCTGCACCGTCTGTCGAGTGTGATAATGCAGGAGAAGGTACACTTAAAAGCTGGAGGCACCGGCACCCATTCCTTGCCGGGGTTGATACTGGTTAGACTGCAGACCTGTCCGACGACATCTTCCGCCCGACCCATCCATGATTTGCCCCTCTTTAGCCTGTCACCCTTTTCTCTGAATACAGCGTCATGCAGAGGGTGCTGCTCATCTGCACTTATTTTTAAGTATGCACGAGCTCTCCAGATCTTGATCCTGTGTTCCATTGTCGGGAAGTCAAGGAGGTATCTCATTGCTACACAGCTGGTGTCTCTCGTGCAGCCCAAAATGATGCGCATGGCTTCGTTTTGTACCTTTTCAAGTCTTCCAATCTGCGTAGGGCTGACAGTGAGGATGGCCAGGGCATACTCGATGCGTGAAAGCACAAGTCCTTGGAACAGAAGTAATAGCAGTCTTTGCTCGATATTGGCAGTCGCCATGACTCTCATTGCTGCCAAACCTTTTCGAGCCTTCGTTATGACATAATCGACATGATCTCTGAAGGACAGGCTACGATCAAGCCTCACGCCAAGATATGTCATTGACTGGATGTACCCAATTTGTGACCCATTGAAAATAAAGTTTGTACGTTTGTTCCTCACCTTGATGTGAGGTTTCACAAAGAAGACTGGGTTATTATTTGCTAGATTTATTCTCATTATGTGATGTGATATCCCTAAAGAAATAACTTTACAAACCTGTGCTCTTCTCTGTGCTGTGATTTCTCGACACAATTTCATCATTTGGTCCTTGAAATGGTTGATTTCGGCAGCTTGAAATGACTCCTGTTTTTGTAAACCTGCAATGTGCATTTAGAAAAACTCATGAGAAATAGAAGAATAACAGAAGGGAATGATCAATGAAATGTTGAATAACAGAAAAGAATGATCAATGAAATGTAGAATAACAGATGAGAATGATCAATGAAACTTTAGGATGAATACAAATATCAATCGCTGGGAAACCCCTGTACAAAGTTGTCGACGACACCGTGGGACAAGAGATTTTCCGAAGTTCATCAGCAATCCAGACTCCTAGCCTCTGTCTCCACAGCACTTATCGCTCTCTAGAAGAGCTTCCTTTCCTCTTGGTTGGCCGAGTTATTCCTTTTCCTCGGGTGACTTTTCGTGGTTGGCTGGATTTTGAGGCTGAGTGTTTCTATGCTATCAGGTCGCTGATCCTAAGCACAACCTTTCTTTATTGCCTCTTATGACACAGATGATGGGTTCCTGTGTTGTTATTCTTTGCTTCCATTATAGACCCTGGTAACACATGGATGGACTCATGAAGAGACAAGATAAATACAACCCAGCAATACAATGATGGGGGAATGCAGAAGAAGAAGAAGAGAATGAAGAGAAGGGAGGAGTATGATGAAGAAGTAATAGAATTAGAAGGAAAGAAAAAGCAGAAGATGATGAATAAGAAGAAGAATAAGAATTTAAAAAATAAGAATAAAAAAAAAGAAGAAGAAGAAGAAGAAGAAGAAGAAGAAGAAGAAGAAGAAGAAGAAGAATGCAGGACCACTGGACCAACAAACAAATGCACTAACCAGTATGCGACTTATACTCCAATACAGCAAACAGAAAAATAAAAATTATTTGATCGACGTTGAACTTACCACGTCCAATGAGAAAGTTTATATTCTTATCCAAAGTTTTTGACGTCGTGTTGCCTTTCTTTTTAACAACTTGAAACAGGCCAAGAAATGGCTGTAACTCCTCTAGGTTTTGGCTCTCATCTAACACTTCCTCCTGTAATAATGATGACCGGTAAATTGTCAAAAAAAGGACAACATGCCAAACTAGATTATGTGTAATATTCATCATCATCATCTTCCATTTTTGCCATGAAATGTCATGGGGAGGAATAATTGGCATTCCATCATCCAATGGGTGGCACTGGATGGTGTAATTCTTTGTGATTGTACACTGTCTTCAATGTCGTCTATACATATTTTTTTTCGGTGTCCTATTGCTCTCGCAGCATAGAGCCAATTCTGGTAGTTGATGGTATTGCATTCTAATGAGATGGCCAAACCATTAAATCTTCTCTCTTGCAATGTATGTGTCACAAGGTCTGTCTGATATAATTATTCTTACTCGGTCTCGGACAGTTAAGATGGCAGCTCTCCTCAAGCATCTCATCTTACAGGTGTCGATTTTGCATAAGTATGATTTGGATAATGTCCAAGTTTGCCATTGGTATAGCATAGGGTTGTGTGAATATGCTACGGACGATCAGAAAATTGGCAAACAAGGACAATACACCAAACTAGATCATGTGTGGGTAATATTCATCAATGTGTGTAAAATATACAGATGAATTATGGGAAAAATTGTCAAACAAGGATAACATACCAACCAGGTCATGTGAATATTATTCATAAATCAAAATAGAAAGATGGATGATCAAGAAATTGTCAAAGACAAAAAGCTAAACTAGATCATGTGTAATACCATTCATAAATGTGCATACAACTTACCTATCCTCCAGGTGAGTATAAAGTAATAACTTACATTTTCTCCAGGTCAGTAAAGTACCCAAGAAACACCTGTCTGATAATATGACTCACCTTTTCTCCAGGTGAATATACAATATCTAGGAAACACTGCTTGCTCCTGTGACTTACCTTTCTCCAGATAAGTATACAATACCTAGGAAACACCTGCCTGATCCGATGAGACTTACCCTTTCTCCGAGTTTGTTAATGAACACAAAGCTGTAAGCATCCTGAGACAACAAGTTGTGGGACAGCGGGTAGTTGTGCACCTCCCTCCAAATAATCTGGAAAAAATAAGGAATTAAATGGAAACATTGGAGATTTCGTTACTTCCTGTGTTGTAGTGTATAATACAATGCTTGTCACGGAGTTCAATGTGTACAGCATAAGAGAGTAATGTGTTGGATGTCAACCAATGGATAGAGTAAAATATGTGAGATGTCAGAGTAGGTTGTCATGGAATTAAATGTGTGAGATGTCAAAGTGGGTTGTCATGGGGTAAAATATGTAAGATGTCAGAATGGGTTGTCATGGGGTAAAATGTGCGAGATATCAAAGTGGGCTGTCATGGGGTAAAATGTGTGAGATGTCAGAATGGGTTGTCATGGGGTAAAATGTGAGATGTTAGAGTGGGTTGTCATGGAATTAAATGTGTGAGATGTCAAAGTGGGTTGTCATGGGGTAAAATGTGTGAGATGTCAGAGTGGGTTGTCATGGGGTAAAATGTGTGAGATATCAAAGTGGGTTGTCATGGGGTAAAATGTGTGAGATGTCAGAATGGGTTGTCATGGGGTAAAATGTGTGAGATGTCAGAGTGGGTTGTCATGGAGTTAAATGTGTGAGATGTCAGAGTGGGTTGTCATGAAGTTAAATGTGTGAGATGTCACAGAGTAAAATTTGTTAGATGTTGCAGTGGGCAGTCACAGAGTAAATTGTGTGGGTTTTCATAGAGTAAAATTTGTGTGATGTCACAGTGGGTTGTCACAGAGTTAAATGTGTAAGATATCACAGTGAGTTGTCATGGAGTTAAGTGCAGATTGTCACAGAGTTCAATGTTTGAGATGTTGCAGGGCTGTCTAGGTTTAATTACATGGATTGTCAGTTTTCAGTGGGTCCACATGGCAAAGTGCTCAATCCATCTGTCTCATACTCTAAAGGTTGTGGGTTCATTTCTGAACCACATTGTTGAGACCAAGAGTTCAGTGTTTCTGGAGACCCCCAGGGGTCATCGCATGAGCTACAGAGTTCATACTTTGTGCTATGCACTTGGCAGGCAGTTTGCCATTCTGCAGAGAGAGATTGAACCAGATGGAATCAAACACGGTGCAATGAAGTCAATCATCTCACCTTTAACCACTTTTTAGAGTTTATTCTTCTTCTACTGTGTTCATCTGGAATGTTGATTTGGATGTCGTTGCGTTGTGCCTGTTTACAGCAGAGCTGCGATATTTGCACCTTTCGGCCGACACATCCAACTTCTTCAGACATTTGTTGACCGGGTTAACCTTCCTGGCTTTTTAGAGTTAAATGTGTGAGATGTTACAAAAGACTGTACAGAGTGCCACATACCTGTTTAACCTGGTCCAGTGGTGAGAAATAATTGACCGCTAGTGGAACAAGAATGCCATTTGGAAAAAGAAAGTCAACGGCCACTTGGTTGTTGCTGTCCATCTGGTTCCTGATGCTGGGCAGGGTCAGAAGACCCTCCATGGATGTTAGGTCTGGACAGGCCATGGTGGCTTGTCACATCATGCTCCAAAGTTCTGCTGAGGGACGAACAAGTTCATTAAATATCTCATTGGGACCTTGTCATCTTGACAGACGATAGTTTCTCTCCATACCACAAAGCCTGGATTGTCAAGACCATGTGTTGCCCATGCAGCATGATCCGTCTCTCTGCCTGCTTAGTTCACGCCAGAGGAAAGGTAACACTAATACATCTGGAACAAGACAAGCTGCAGAAGCTGACGAATCAGCAAAGTGATGCTCTAATTGTCCGCCTGTCAGAGCTTCGATCCTAAACCAGTTGCCAACCAAGGCTTAGAACCTGATCTGCCATGCCATGATATTTAGTCTTTAGGTTGCGTTTCCTCGCATCAGGATAAGGCCTGTACCCTCCCAATTGCACTCCTCTGCCTGAAGCCATTGGCACAGTGTGTGGTTTCAGGTTTGGTTCATTAAATAAAGTTATAAATAATTAGTTCATTTCCTAATTACAACAATACAACAAAACAAACATTATTACTTCCTCTTCTTTTGTTCACCTGAAATTGATTGTCTATATCTACAATGTTGTCTCTTCTATAAACTTCGTGTCTTTTTCAATTCACTATGTGGTCAGTACAGTTTGTCTTCCACTGTTGTTTCTCTTTAGGCCAGAAAGTTTAAGTTTACTTAGATGTGTCGTATTCAGGGCAGTCTTGGAATATGTGATCTGCTGTCTGCAACATCAATCCACAAGCCTGATTATCAAATCGTAAATTTTGTATACATGTGATTGCATAATGAACTGTGTCCTGTTCTGAGGCACAGAATAATGATTTGTTCTAGTCTGTCCATAAAATGGTAATCGTACAACATTACTGTCAAGGCACAAAGAATGTGGTAACTAAGAGAAGAGTCGAGTAAACTGAAGTAACATGAGAAACAGACTATAACAGAACCAAGTAGGAAAGACCCATCACTGTACGTAAAAAAAAAAAAAATTTGGTTGCATATCCTTTAGAGGACGCATTAGTCAACCACAGAATTTTTTGGCTGTTCGTGATTCCTGGGCAAGTTTACGCTCAGGAATTTGCTATTGCCTTCTTAATGACCGGCACCCATACCAATTCATTAAAAAAGTGTATGGCGGTCTGCTGCCAAATCGCCTGTAGCTGTGTTTCGAACGTGGGTATGCAGGGTTACAAACTGCGTCCATAACCCCTTCGCCACGGAGCCGGCTATGTAAAGAAACAGCTAGCAAATATGAACAGGTGGACTAAAATTTTAACCTATCATCCTTGACTTGGGGACATAAATTACAAGTAACTCTGAAGTTCAGAGTGGATTTGCCTGATGGCGAGAGTCACTGTTTGTAGGTAAAGCTAATCCACATGCAAAATTCACTCCAGCACTACTAGAAGTAGTGTGTATGGACGACGCTTCAGTTCAAAATGGCATGGGCGACATTGAAGAGTTCCAAATCCACGGCAAACATCTGAATATTTTATCGGAGTGACTATTCGCAATGGAATTGTGAATAGAAAAAAATTATATTCGCAATGGAAGTAGGTCACGTGATTATTCCTATGTGTGTTTCCATATTACAATATTTTGTTGATCTATTAATGTGTCCTCGGTAGCATAGTGGTTAGCATCTCCGCCTGGTACACGGGAGCTCGGGGATTGATTCCCCGCCGGGGAGGCAACATTTTTTTTTTTTCATTTTCAGGAATTAGGTGACACCAATGCTAGTCTGATGATTTCGCTTTAGGCATATGTTGTCTACGGATTTTGTGTATTAGGTGTTGTTTATCTTGCTGCACAAGAACCTGCGCACTTGTCTTTCTGTTCTTATCTGTCCTCTACTTTTGTTGTCTTGGGAAAGGAGCTTAACCATCCGAACACGAGTTCTTCTCTCTCTCGATCTCCCACCTCTCTCTTTCTTGTCTTTACCACTCTTTCTTGTCTTTACCACTCTTTAATGTCTTTCAATACATCTTTCTCATATCTCTGTCTCTCACACAATCTTCAATATCTATCTCTCTCCTCTCTCTTTTCCACCTGTTTCATTAATATACCAGGTTTTCCTGCACTTTATATGCGTAGCATTTCCTTATCCTTGTTTACTTATTAATTCATGAGGCCAGTCAGTCGAAAGCCTGGTGTTTGAATTGCTTAATCATGTCTCTCTGAGGCGAAGCATATTACTGGAGGCCATAGAAAGTGTCAAATTAAGAGAATCATCACTGCTGTGATATTATCAGGACATAAATAGTAGGACGGTAACGTAAACAAACATGGATGCCTGGTAACAGTAAGTGTACACAAACGAAAGTTAACAATTCTTGAACTCACATGGGGACAGAATTATTTGTAGGGATCGTTATTTGTATTGGGGATACCTGTTCTGAAAAATTATTCTTGATATTTAAAGAGGACTAACGTAAAATAAAACGGGATGCCAAAAGAACGGACAGAAGTAAGAAAAAGAGTGATTCATTAAAAAATATGGAGAATTCGGCATTATTAAACTTGCAACAGTGAACATTCCTATTTAAATTAACCACCTTCTTAGACTTCTTAATGGCCCAAACTAAAATTGACTAGTGAGCAGATGCTGTGACATGCTTGTTACTTCCCGCAATTCGATTGCGAATATAATTTTTCTCTATTTGCAATTCCATTACGAATATAATTTTTTTCTATTTGCAATTCCATTGCGAATAGAGCCTCCCATATTTTATTCCGATACACCTTCACAAAAATGGGAATATCTCAACTTAGAATTGACATACAGGCATCGTTGAGGTTTTGTTTTTCAAGGCCTATCTTATATAATATATCTATCTGTGGTGGTCTCATTAGTAAATACTCAATTTTAAAATCATGATGATGGGACCTGCTACTTATAAATATAAAAAAAATGGGAGAGTTTATTCGTAGAGCTCTACGAATAAACAAAGCGTTTATTCGTAGAGCCCTACGAATAAACAAAGCGTTTATTCGCAGGGCCCTACGAATAGACACTTTGTTTATACGCAGGGCCCTATGAATCGATACTTTATGCTTAGTTGAAGTATGGCTGTTTAAATATCAGGCGAGTTTAAGAATTGTTAACTTGCGTTTCTGTACATTTACTGTTTACAGGCATCCATCTTTGTTTACGTTACTGACCTACTATTTCCTACTATTTATGTCCTGATAATTCTGGTCCAAGCTGACAGTAATATGCGTTACCTCAGAGAGACATGATTAGGGTCGTTAGGCAATACAAACACCAGGCTTTCGACTGATTGCCCTCATGAATTAACAAATAAACAAGGAAATGCTACGGATATAAAGTGCAGGAAAACCTGGTATATGTGAAGCGGGTTGAAAAGAGAGAAGAGAGAGATAGATAATGAAGATAGTGTGCGAGACAGATATGTGAGATATGAGAAAGATGTGTTGAAAGACATAAAAAAGTGATAAAGACAAGAAAGAGAGAGGGGGAGGAGGGAGATAGAGAAGAAGAGAGAGAGAGATGTCTGTATGCCTCTCTATATGTCCGCCTGTCTGTATGCCTCTCTATTTGTCCACCTGTCTGGATGTCTCTCTACATGCCCGGATGTCTCTCTGTCTCTGTCTGTCCGTCCGTCTGACAGCCTGCGTGATTTCTTGTTCTCTATCAGCCTACTTGTATCTGTCCATTTGTATATATGTCTATCTGAATCTCTATCTAACAAACTGTCTGTCTGTCTTTCCATATGCATATGTATGTCAGGTTGACTCTCTGTGTGTATGTATGCGTGTGTCTGACTCTCTATCTGTCTGCCAGTTTATATCAGTTGTTTATTTGTCTGTATCTCTGACTGCCCCCTCCCCCTCTCTTTCTCTCTCTCTCGGCCGGTCAACCTGCCTGTTCAGAGTATTGCAGGGAGAGGTTGAAAGAGATGTATGAATTGGCATGGTGGAACACAGATGATCGACGAGCGAGTGTCTGGTTGGATCTAGCTACCCATCTACCTGCGTACCTACTATCCACCTACCTGCCTAGCTACCCACATACCTGCTTACTTAACTACCTACCTGTCTACCTACCCACCCTTCTACCTGCCTACTTAACCACTTTCGTGTCTATGAATATGAATATGAAAACTATGAATATTACAAAGAATTATCGCCGAATCAACGGAGTACGTGCTTTGTGCTCGATACTTTTGACAACAGCCAGCGGGGAGAGAATGAAGCGGAGGAGAAGAGGTAGGGGAGAGGGGGGAAGGAAAAGGAAGAAGAGGGCTGGAGCCAGAAGGGGTAGAAGGAAAACGGATCGTTTGGGACTCAAAAATGTGTGGGTTGGGTATTGGAATTGCCGTAGTGCAAAGCAACGAGGGCCAATACTGGAGAAACTGGTACTAACTAATTACACTCACTTTAAACAACACAATTCTAAATGAATTGCTGAAAAATTTAAAAAAAAAAACATTGTCGGGCAAGGAAACGAACGATTGACTTTCATCCAATTAATTGCTGAACCATTATAAAAAAAATAAAAAAGGTCCGGAAACGAAACGAACCTCGAGCTCCCGCCCATCAGGCGGACGCACTATCAACTATGCCACTGACGAAACGTTTTCTAATCAACGAAAATGTATAATATAGCCGCAAACTTAGGTTAAATCACGTGACCAGCCGTGCCCTACGAATAGACGCTTTGTTTATTCGTAGGGCTCTACGAATAGACACTTCGAAAAAAAATATACCTATAAATCCTTGTAATGAAATTAATTATAACAAATACTAGATACAACTTAAACTTGTCAACAGGATGCAATATAATTACACGCTTGCAACAATAAACAAACAACAAGAGGAAGGCGAGACTACTGAGAGTTATCATAGTTATGTAGTATGTACAAAGTGCGTGAAGCTAAACTAAACGAGGAAACCAGGAACCTAAGAACACACATTAACACGCTGACTAACAACCGTAACTTACTAACCGTTTCAGCTAGCATTGGATGAAGTTGACTGAGTGTTGCTTCTTAGACTTAATTTAATTAAAACTTTGTACTTGAACTTCTTGTTCAGTTCACCCCTACCACACCACAACACTCCAAAACACTAACAACAGCCAGTGTGAGTATCTCTGTGTCCGTCTCTCACTCGGTCAGTTTCCAATCGCAGCTGGGAGAACTTAGTACTGATAAAATCCAATATAAATCCTTGTAATGAAATTACACCACAGAAACAACTTGTCAAGTGGATAGAATGTTTGCTGGGAGCTGTAAAGGCCGCTGGCGGGCACACGAGGAAGGCGAAACCAAGAAACCGAGGATAAACTTGGCCAGCCTCCCTGTTTTACTTCCTATTTGTTTCACGTCTGCTCCCCCACTTACTTCCCCTGTCTCAAAAACCTGGACGGGAAATAATCGTCATCACCATCATGTGCCATGACACCTTCGAAGTCGGAGAGTGTTCGCCTGTTGGCGAGGGACACTGTTAATAGGGAAAGCTAATCCACACGCAAAATTCAGACTATCACTACTATAAATAGTCTGTATTGACTACTCTTGAGTTCAAATAGAGCGAGGGCAAAAAAAATGTGCCATGGCGGGAAGCGTGGGTGGTCATGTTTCGCCATCTTACACGGGCCCTCTCCAGCTGTTTATGCTTCACCTCGACACCGCATGGTACAAGAGGAACCTGATGAGATGATATGAGACACGATCATGAGTGTCAAATCCATGTTACAATTTAAAACATTCATCATCTACTGTTTTACAGCGACGAGGGCAGACAGCAAAATCATATTATTATTAATCAGCTGAGTTCAACAGCATAGAAATTAAAAAACAATACAACAGTAAAAATACCAAACTAATGCACAAAATAAGATGGCTCGGTCTCTTTCCGGAGCACGGAAAGCGTCACACAAAGCACAAACTCTGTAGCTTTTAGCGACGACCCACAGGAGTCTCCGAAACATTTAACTCGTAAACCGAAGGACACCGCCCGGAATCGAACCCACAACCTTCGGAGCACGAGTCAAATGGCTTGACGACTTCGCCACAGAAACTCCCACACACACACAATTGCTAGTTGAAAGCACAAAATAATTCAGGAGCTTACAATCAAAGAATACATACATCAGCAGGCTGCCTAAAGACAAAAGATGGAAAAATCATAATAGAAGAAGATCGGATTTTACATGTATGTTCAGATTATGTGAAATAGCTTATAATGATAACATATAAGGACAGTGTGATATTCAAAATAATAATGAAGGACAATCAATTTTGAAGATTGAGGTTCAGAATGCTCCCATATGAAATCTGGCAAGACCCCCGGTTCAAACAGCAAAACAACAAAATGATTAATGCTTTAGAAGAATACAGAATAGATCAAGTTACCAGACTCCTGAATACCATATATGCTTGCTTGCTTGTGTTCGTTGGCTTGAGCTCCAACGCGAAGTCCTGTATGTCGGATGAAGGCATCCTGTTGTCCAACATCAGTGTGATGTCATACAGGACCTGAGTTTTGCGTGAGTATCCGTTGTCCCATGTCTGGCTTATTGGTGTGCAGACTGGTGGTTCCTCGCCGTACAGGCAGACACTCTCCGACTTCGGAGGAATCGGCGATCCTACTGACCTTAGCCAGGACCCCGAAGGGACCTGTTGCCCAGGACGCTCGACGAGGACGCGTCAATAGGTCTTGGCCAGTATATAACCCGGCCCTGGTGCCTTGGAAACACCTCTGCGTCCCAATACCATATATGATACTGGAGATATCAATCAATCAATCATGTGCCATGTCGGAAAGCGTGGGTGGTCATGACACGCCATTTCACTCGATCACCAGAGTCGTGGATCAGCTCAGTGTTCCTGTCTCGTCCATGCCATGTGGCCAAGCCATCCAGGTATTTTCCTCTCGGTCTTCCTCTTGGTCTGTTCCCTTCGATCTTGCCAGTTGTCACTAAGTTCTCCAATCCATTTCTTCTCATAACATGTCCAAAAAAAATTTGACTGTCTACGTCTAATTTCTTTAATCAATTTACGATTTTCATTTGTCTCCTGTAGTACTTGGTCATTGGTTTTTCTGTCTGTCCATGGTATTCTTTGCATTTTCCTCAGAAACCACATTTCTGCAGCCATCAGATGTTTTTCAGCTTGACTGCACATTGTCCAAGTTTCACATCCATACAAAAGAACAGGCTCTATGTATCCCCCTCGACACTCTTTTTCTCGTTTCAATTGACATCTTTTTATTGGTCATAATGTTTTCATCTTGCTAAAGGCTACTTTCGCCATGGCGATTCTTGTTCTAATCTCTTGAAGGCATCTCCCATCAGATTTTATAACTGTTCCGAGATAATTGTACCGATTCACTTGTTGAAGAATATTCCCATTTACTTGTATATTACATTGTGGTACTTCGTTCTTCCTAGTGACGACCATAACCTGTGTCTTCTTACAATTTAATTCCAACCCCAGCTGCTCACTGTGTACAAGAACTGCGTCTACTAATTGTTGTAGATCTTGTGCATTGTCTGCAATCAATACTGTATCATCTGCATATCTAATGTTATTGATGTTTCGTCCTCCAATGCTGATTCCATTTATATTTTCTACATTCTTGAAAATATTTTCACTGTATAGGGAAAAAAGATCTGGAGACATTACACATCCCTGCCTAACACCTCTCTTAATAGGTTGATATTGTCCCACTTCATTATCAATCCTTATGGCAGCTTGTTGTTTCCAATATATGTTATTTTTTTATAAGTCTAATGTCTTTCCCAACTATTTGTAGATCGGCAAGCATATCCACCATGTTGACATGTCTAACTCTATCAAAAGTCTTTGTGTGGTCAATAAAGCAAAGGTGTATTTCCTTGTTTACTTCTATAGCACGTTTGTCATAATCTCCCCACCAGTTCTGCCACGTCTTCATCATCGACGCCTGGCAATTACGCCAGGTACACCTGTGAGCGACACTAACTCTACCGGGACAGGAATGGTCAGTCGGTGCAGCGCGTGGTACACGGAGTCCACGCAGGGATACAACCCCGACTAACGAGGACTCACGGCGGTGAGAA
The DNA here is from genome assembly GCA_963921405.1 of Cepaea hortensis. Lineage (NCBI taxonomy): Eukaryota > Metazoa > Mollusca > Gastropoda > Stylommatophora > Helicidae > Cepaea > Cepaea hortensis. The sequence goes on along the minus strand of OY992876.1, from coordinate 262,259,045 downwards.
GCCAGGCGGCGTCGGACGGTGGTACTGGACGGACGATTCGAATGTATGCTCGTATGGCTTGTATGTGTGAACGCGAAGCGAGAGAACGCCTGTTTGAGTGTAGAAGACTGTCCGCTTGATACGTAGGATAGTAAGTTGTGTATTGATACCTTGCATGTATATATTGATTGTATAATGGCATCGCTATTGTAATTGCGCGATGCATGTAATGTTTGCGGCGAGTGAGAAGTGCGAATGAAGTGTTAGAATTGTATTCGCTGTGTGTCACGTAAAGTCATTCTGTGACAGTGTTTGTTATCACATCTGTGAGGTATTACGAGCCTGTATTATTGCTGATTGCAAGATCCTGACAGGTGTGAACGTGGGTGCATCGTCCAGCTTTGAACCAGTTGTAAGATAGAGGTGAATGTGGATGTATCGTCCAGCTTTGAACTAGTTGTAAAATAGGTTTGAACGTGAGTGTAAGCGGAAAGTTTTCTAAAGAAGTGAAATGGAAAGTAAGTGTTGAACGGACGACAATACGACTAACAAACATACTCGACAGCATACAAACCTACAAAACTTAGTTGACAACGCATACACCACATAAACATACATATTCTAATATTTTCTTCTCCAAAAAGCACAGGTTTTTGTGTCATCCGAAAGTGTTAGCAAGTAAAGATCATTTTTTTTCCGGGCGGTAACGATCAGGCAGCCATTCTCTGGTACAGTGTTCCAACATACTCCAGAGGTCCAAATTCACTTAAGTATTCTCTTTTTTTTCATATATACTTTTGTGTGTGAGTCCAGACATAGCTGTACTTTTGATAAATATTGTACCTATTATTGTATCTACTAACACCAGATAGTTAAATTATTTGTACATTTACTGTAACTAAAGTAATTCACCATGTCAATATTAGACGATTTCATTGAATCCGGTTTAAAATTGAAATTAACGGGTGATTAATTAACAAAGTGGAGTGAGGCAAAATATGCGGAGTATGTCCTATTACAGGAGAAAGCCAGAGAACGTGAAGACAGAGCTGCTGAAAGGGAGCTGAAAAGGGCAGAATTAGAGGCTAGAAAAGCTGAATCAGAATTAGAGGCTCGAAAAGCAGAATCAGACCTTGCAATGAAACAATCAGAGTTAGCGGCCAAAACCAAACAGGCAGAAACAGATGCTGAGATAAGAAAAGCTGAGATCTTAGCCCAAAGTAAGAGGGAAGAACTTGAAATGCAGCTGAAAATTAAACAGCTGGAAACTGAAACATCAGCAGATAAAGAATCTAAAAAGTTAGAAAGACAAGAAAAAGAGAATCAGTTCAAAAAGTACCAAGGGATCGTCAAAAATTTCACCACGGGCGACTGCATTGCAGCCTTCACCCAAAATTTTGAAACGATAATGGAGCATTATCAGTTCCCAGAGACAGAATGGAATATTATTTATATGAGAAGTCTTTCAGGGGAACCTCTCAAAGTGATAGAGACCATGGTTCCAAATTGCTGTATGTAGCCGGGGCGCAGTGTTGGGGTGAGCGCCCAGTATTGCTTAAATACCCCAATGGCTCGTGAATACATAACCTCTGCAGCAAAAGTCCAACTCCTGGCCTTCACGTGGCGGAACTGTTTTAACTAACAGGAGAAGGGGCGACGGCGAGTATCTGGCAACGGAAAATAACCAGTGTGCTCTAGATGTGTATACACATACATGCATGTGCAGACACGTGTGTGCGTGTGTACACATCTAAACTCGAGTGAGACCACAGTCTGCTCTAGCAAAGGAAAGGTGCTGAAGACGGAGGCAACCAGCCAGGAGGCGCACCACAGAAATCAGGATGCCAAGCAATTACGCAAAATGGAATATGTTGACTGCTGCTAAACGTTATGGTGCTCGCCCTGCTTTGGACCCCCAGGCAGGTGCAGTGCCGGGCCCTATGTCTCGAAAGGGTCCAACCCCAACTACTGGAGGTCCTTCTCAGATGTCCTGTGGAGCCAGGGGACATGAGAATAGAACAGCTGGCCATACTAAACTAAGACTTAAAATAATGCACTGGAATGCGGAGGGAGTCAGCAACAAAAAAGTAGAATTAGAAAACATCCTGGACAAAGAAAAAGTAAGCATATGTTGCTTGCAAGAAACTCACCTCAACGAAAATATAGCCTTCAAAATCAGAGGCTACCAGTGTTACCGATCTGACCGAAAGGACAGGCGAAAAGGTGGGATACTTACCCTTGTAAAAAATAACATCACTGCTTCCCAAATCGAAGTCTATATGGAAGGGGCTGAGTATCAGACACTTAAACTTAAAACAGGCTATACATACCTACATCTGATCAATTACTACTGCCCAAGTGACCGTCCACAGGCTTTGGACACACTACCATTAACAGAAACAATGATTGTGTGCGGCGATTTCAACAGCCACTCGCAGAGTTGGGGCTATGATCACATGGACCAGAGAGGAGAGAGACTGGAAGACTGGCAGGATGAGAATAGATTCATCTTGGTTAACAAGCCGCCCGACCCACATATTTTCTACTCGAGATCATGGCACTCTACAACTACACCTGACCTGGCTTTTCATTCACCAGACCTGGAGTGGAACATTACACGAATTGTTGGGAAACAACTAGGTGGCAGTGACCATCGACCAGTCTTTCTTCTTCTTCGTTCATCCGGAGTTTTTTTTTTGTTTTTTTTTCGGACGTGATTGCGTTGTGCCTGTTCCCAGCAGAGCTGCGTTCTTGCGCCGTTAGGCCAACACATCCGACTTCTGCGGGCATTTGTTGACCGGGTTAACCTTCCCGGGACCAGTCTTTCTAACTGTAGAAAATGAGCTTTTAAGTGAAAGCAGCACCCCCTCGAGGTGGAACTACAAGAAAGCAGACTGGGCAGTGTACAAGCATCGCACCAGCATACTGGTTAGAAACCTGAACACTGAGAAAGACATAAATAAAGTAGTTGAAGAGTTTGGGAAATGCATACTACAGGCAGCGCGAGAAACAGTACCAAGAGGAGCCCGTAAACAATATAAACCCTACTGGAGTAGTGAACTGGAACAGTTGCATAATGATGTGGAAGTATGTAGAAAGCAAGCAGAGGCCACACCCAGCCAAGAGCACCACAATAAATTCCAGCATGCAAAAGCCAAATTTCAAAGGGCCAAGCTGCAGGCTAGACGGAAAAGCTGGCAGGAAAAAACAGAGTCTCTGAACTTTGAAAGAGACACAAGGAAATTGTGGAAGCTAATAAAACAACTTAACGATGAGGGCACAGGGAGAAACTCAAAAATTGCACTACATAAAGATGGAAACATCTTAACAAGAAAGCAAGCAGCTGACCATTTTGCGGACTAATTCGCACAAGATAACAATATCAAAATCAGTCCAGAGAAACAACAAGAGATTCAAGAGAAACGGCAACATACAGGACAGAAGGAAATAGTACATGAGGTTCTGGAGGCACCCATCACAATCAGCGAACTGGAGCTAGCCATATCAAAACTGAAAATGAGAAAGTCACCAGGAGCTGATGGTATCTCCAATGAAATGATCAGGAACCTAGGAACAGAGGCCAAAGCAAAGCTGTTGCAGATCTTCAATAACAGTTGGACCTTAGGCAATGTTCCACAAGCCTGGAGAGAAGCAATCATGATACCCCTCCTAAAATCAGGGAAAGATAGTTCCATTGCCTCTAGCTACAGACAAATTAGCCTCACCAGCTGTCTCTGCAAAACACTGGAGCGCATCATCAATCACAGACTGCAGTGGCACATTGAAAGTAAAAACATCCTTGTGCCACAGCAGGCTGGCTTTAGGCAGTGCTACTCTACGGAAGATCAGACAGCCTAGCTCTCTCAAGAAATTGAGGATGCATTCCAAGAGAAGAAGCATGTGCTTGCGGCATGGATAGATCTGAAGAAAGCCTTTGACAAAGTCTGGAAAGAAGGTCTGTTGAAGAAACTGAGAAACTGCAAAGTCAATGGAAGAATGTACAAATGGGTGAAAGCATACTTGCACAACAGAAGAGCCCGAGTACAGATAGACGGACTAAAGAGCAAGAAAGTACTTCTGCGTCACGGAGTTCCCCAGGGCGGAGTATTGTCCCCCACACTCTTTCTAATCTTCATCAATGATCTCGTTGCTAATCTACCGCATGGAATTAAAGCCGCAATGTATGCCGATGACCTGGTTCTATGGAGCACAAATGAACATGCATCAGTGGCCACCAGATTACTACAAAGAGCTGTAGATACATTTGTTGCATGGGCAAATAGATGGTGTGTCAGCATAAACACTGACAAGTGCAGCACCACCCTATTTACCCTCTCTCCAAAACAAAAGGCAGGGACCATCCAGATAAATGGAACACCCCTACGAGAAGATAAAGAACCAACATACCTTGGAGTAACATTTGATGGCAGGCTGACATGGAGAAAGCACATCAACAAAGCAGTAGCAAAAGCCAGAAGGAAAAGAGCCATCCTGAGAAAGCTAAGTGGAACCACATGGGGAGCCAGTGGGAAAATACTTAGCAAAGTTTATCAACAGAGCATACGACCACACCTGGAATACGGGTCAACTGCACGGTGTTCGGCAGCAAAAACCACACTACAAGAGCTGGACAAAGTGCAAAATCAAGCACTTAGAGTCACCACAGAAGGGATGAGATCAACCCCTATAGTGGAAATGGAGAAGATGGGGAGGACACAAGCACTGAGTGAGCGCAGAGATACGAAAACGCTAATACAAGCAGAAAAGTTCCTCAGCTTGCCAAGCCACCCTATGAAGAACAGATTTGAAAACCTAGCTATGGGGCGGTTGAAAAGAAGTAGTTTTATCCACAGGCCAAACGACTCTGCAGAGAAACCACCGATCTGCCCACAGTTGGTATCCCCCTAACAACTATTCCAGAGCGAACTACATGGAAAGATGAGCATAGACTATCATTACAAATCCAGACAAAAGTGAGAGGAATATTTGACAAGGAAGATCAGAACAGTGTGCAGCGCAGAACAGCCACTCTCAGCTTCCTTGATGAAGAATACCCACAGGACCTCTGGATCCGAGTCTACACAGAAGGGTCAGCACAAAATGCTGTTCGAAATGGAGGAGCGGGAGTGTACATAGAATACCCAAATAATACCAGGGACACAGCTAGAGTACCGACAGGAAAGTACTGCCATAACTACGATGCTGAAATTGAGGCAATCAAGATAGCAACAGAGAAATTACTAAATACCAGCAATGGTACACAACCTGTGGTGCTATTGACAAATGCAAAATCAGTACTCGAGGCGCTCCTGTCTGGGAAATTGCCAGTACTAAGGACACTACTTTCTGAACTTAGCAGTCAGCATAAGGTCACCATACAGTGGATACCATCTCACTGTGGAGTACCCGGGAACGACAGAGCTGATCAATTGGCTAAGGAAGGAGCCAAAGAAGAACAGCCTGATGTGCCTGTAACATACCACCAAAAGAAAAGAATGATCAAATCAGTCAGAAAGCCACCAAAACCTGCTCAAGATGACTACCACGTTATGGATAGACCAGAACAAGTCATTATTCTGCGCCTCAGAACAGGGCACAATAGATTACGCAACCACATGTATACAAAATTCAAGATTGGTGAAACAGCCATGTGTACATGTGGATTGGCATCGCAGACAGCAGAGCACATACTCCAAGACTGCCCAAAATATAACATATCTAGGCAAACCTTCTGGCCTAGAGAGACGACAGTGGAAGACAAACTCTATGGACCGCTGTGTGAACTGAAAAAGACAGTTCAATTCATACAAGAGACAGCACTGCAGTTATAGACATATTTCAAGCGAACGAAAGAAGAAGAAGAAGAAGAAAAAGATAGAGACCATTCCCAAAGATCTCAGGAAAGACTATCACTATATAAAGACTAAAATTATGTCACACTTCCTGTTAGATGAAGCAGGCTACAGAGAACAGTTTAGTAAATTAGCTCCAAAACCTACACAAACTTTCTCTGACTACGTTTCAGTAGTACAGGATGTGTTCAGTAAATGGTTGTCATCAGCTAAGGTGAATAACAGCTTTGACAAGTTGAAAGATTTAATTCTTAGAGATAAAATCATTTCATCTCTACCACTACCATTTTCTAAACCTCTGCAAGAATGTGAGTGCGAGAGTGTGCAACATATAGAGATACGAGGTTCGGCTTATTTCACAGCCAACAAACAGTGTTTCACTAGTGTATTGACTGACACTGAGTTTGTAGCAGCCGCTACCTATGATAGAACGAAGTCAGGTACCTACAGTAAACAGAAGCCCTTCAGGCAATCTGCGAATAAGAACTACCAATGCAGATATTGCAATCTTCCACATAATGAAAGTGATATGTGTGATAGACACCCAGGTTACCTCACATACTTGCAAAACTATATAGATAAGCAAGATAAGGAGAGAAAGAGCTATAAACGACTAACCAAATGCTTCCTTTGCAAGGCATATGGCCACTGGCGTCATGCTTGTAAAGGTAAACAAATGACTAGAAAGGCTAATGCAGCCATGTTCGATAGCTCTTCCTCGGATGAGGAACAGGTAGAAAATCATCCTGTTAATGCAGCACAGGCCATCGATGTGTACCATCTCGAAAAATGTACCACCTGTAATCGTTTTCATGAAGATGGCTTATTAACATGCGGCCACTCAATACCTATTGCCAATGAAGAAGCGAATTTGGTGATAGATTCTAAAGGTAAACTTAACATCCACCACGGTTTTGTAAATGGCAAATAAGCCACAGTTTTACGTGATAGTGGATGTACTCTTATTGGTGTAAAGAGAGACTTTATTTTACCTGCAGACTATACAGGCAAACATGTTACATGCAGAACTTTCTCAAGTAACATCGAGAAATACTCACTTGCATGGGCATATATTGACACCCAGTTTCTCACAGGCAAGGTTAAATGCGCAGCATTATCCAACCCATGTTGTGACATAATTGTGGATAACCTTCCTGAAGTAAATGATATGCCACATGACAATGTAATATCATCTGCTGCTGAAGGTATTGTTAACAATGTAATACCATCCTCTGCTGAATGTATTGTTGACAAGGTTTTATCACCTTCAAATGAATGTATGTTTGCAAATTCATTAACATCATCTCATGATTGCATTGGTCTAAATGTAACATCACCTTGTCATATTTCTGATGTTTCAAATGCAGTAACTAGATATGCTGCAAAAGTGCAAGATCAAATTAACCAAACTGAGGCTTTGGAAATGTTAAGCCCAGTTATACTACCTCTCAATACCATGAGGCAAAATTTCATAAAAGCCCAAAAAGCCGATGTATCTTTGCACAAATATTTTAATTTGATAGGCCAAAAGCCAAGAATAACAAAGAATGCTAGATGGCACTTTGGTCTCAAAGGTGTTATCCTTACACGGTATTACACCAAAGATACCAACACCACTGAGCAGACGGTGTTACCAACCGAACACCGCAGACAAGCATTACATCTAGCACATGACATACCTTTTGCAGGGCATATGGCTTATTCTAAAACAAGATCTAGATTATTAACCCACTTATACTGGCCTAGATTCTGCAGCGACACCAAACAATATTGCAGAACGTGTGACATCTGCCAGAAGCTTGTGAAAAAGGGTAAACACCCGCAAGCAGAACTACAGATAACAGATCTAGCAAGCAGACCTTTCGAAAAGATCTCTGTTGATATTGTAGGTCCTCTAAACCATATTACATCAAGAGGCAATAAGTTTATTCTAACGATAATTGATTTCTGTAGTAGATGGCCTGAGGCAATTCCACTTAAGAACATAACTGCCAGGGATGTAATGGAAGTTTTCTTCCACATTTTTCAAGGGTAGGATTCCCTGATACCATTCTCTCAGATAGGGGAAGTCAGTTCATAGCTGCAGCCACTCAAGCCTTTACTAGAATGTTAGGGGTAAAGCAGTGCTTTAATAGCCCATACCACCCTCATTCGACGGGGATTGTAGAAAAGATGAACGGTGATCTCAAACATATGCTATCCAAAGTTACCCAGGAACATCCTGAAGACTGGGATACTTATTTACCTGCCATACTATTTGCATATCGCGAAGTACCTCATTCCAGTGCGGGTTTTTCACCATTTGAACTTGTCTATGGAGCCAAACCACGCGGCCCATTAGCTATGCATCATTCAATGTTAACTGATAGTGTAAAGGAACATAAACCAGTATCATCATATGAACATGTAACATCATTGCGAGATAGAATTATGAAATCGTGTATTCTAACTAAAGAAGCATTGAAACAATCTGGTGCTATTTACAGACAATATGCAAACAGAGGAAACAGGACAATAACACTGACACCTGGACAAGACGTACTATTACTTTTGCCAATTGACAGACTTCTACTGACAGACATCCCAAATATAATTTCCTACATGGACTACATCTGTGTACATACGAAGACTATGACAGACCACTTAACGACATTACAGCAGACATTTGACCACATCAGACACCATGGCCTAACAGTCAAACCATCAAAGGTTGACATAGCCTTCCAAGAAATTACTTTTTTGGGCTATACAATTTGTAACGGCTTTGTCACTACTGACGACAATATCATGTCAAGAATTCTTAAATTGTCGCTTCCGACAACAAATAAAGAATTAAGAAGTGTCCTAGGTCTGTTAAACTATTACAGACAGTTTATTCCAAATTTTGCTTCATTGACTGAGTGTTTCGCTAATTTACTAACCAAAGATAAACCTAACAAAATTGTAAACAGCGAATGCCTGAGACCTGCATTCACAAAAGTGTTATCTTACTTTTCTAGTAATCCGATACCCAAATTGCCAAATTTGGACACTATTTTCAGATTGAGAACAGATGCGAGCTCCATAGCGATCGGAGCCGTATTATTGCAAGACCATGATCAAATCCGTCACCCAGTATACTACGTAAGTCGTAAATTAAAACCAAGAGAGAAAAAAATTGGTCGACCCCTGAAGTTGAGGCCCTTGCTCTGGTTTATTCTATTAGAAAATTATCTAGGTTTCTTCTAGGAAAACATTTTATAGTCGAGACAGACAACAATCCGTTGACAATCATCACTACTGGAACGCCTACTAATCGCAGGATAGCAAGATGGTCTCTATTACTTCAAGACTTCAGTTTCGAAGTAAGGCATATCAGCGGCACACAAAATACGATTGTCGACCTTCTTTCCAGATGTCCCTACGACACATCCGAAAGCCTACTTTTGCCTGAGCGCACACAGCAGAGCATTAATTAATCTGCAGGTCGTTATAGCGCTCAGCAACACGGCGAGTATTGAATATTTCAGAAACGCTGTGAAATAATTGTGATAGGAACAATGTCCCAATGTAAATATATTATATCTTATTATAGTAAATGTGAGGAATATTTGTGTGTTATGTGAACGAAAGGTAATATTATTTTAAATATTTATGAACATTGAAACGCACAGTGCTACGAGGAATTCAAGACTTACCTTACTTGATTTATTTGAGTATCCGTAGTACCTGTGTTTATGAACACTGTTGAACACTATTAATATCATCTTAGTAGAGTGTTCAGACTTTTTTAACTGTGTGAAAGAGACAGCGACATCTAAATCCATCAGAACGTGTAATCCGTACTTCAAAAGAATGTTTAATCCAGCAGCTGTGCTTATAAACTGTGTAATCCATTCGTTTACGCAACATCCCGACGGAAGAACATTGTGTTACTTACATCTTAACACACCAGCTGTGTACTTCCGGTGTTTTTGTAATTAATTTAGAAACTAGCAGACTATATTAGAATTCTCACAAAGAATTGACGTTTTACATAAACTTTGTGAGGTGAAATTTTGCATACACAAATTGTATGAAAGGATTTTTGATATTTGGAATCTGAGAATCATAATTTTATTCACTTGTTCTCAATAGTACCATTTGGTTCACTATTGACAATAAGCATCTGTCAGGATCTTGCGGTAGCAAGACTCTGGCTCGTTGGCTGACAAGTGAGATACCAAATATTGTCACTTAACAACTCAATGTGACACAATGCAAACACTCTATTTGCGCATCTCGCGTTTCACAATTAATGCCTATCTTGCGCAATCACAAGTTATCATTACAATCAATACATGCAATCAATCAGTACATCAATACAGCAATACACTTACACTCTTACAGGCTAGCTCTCGAATCACGCTCAAACATATAATTCAAAGCATACCGCATTCAAACGTCTGTCCTCTACGCTCTCCCAAGGCCTGTCTGACCAGCCGTTCAGCATTCGCGTCAGTCGGGGTGGAGTCCCCTTGCGTGCTACACACATTGCACGCTGTCTCCTGACTGACCAACTACGGCTTAACGTCGCTCAGAATTGAGCCTGGCTGGACTTCTCAGGCGTCGTCGAAGACGCCGCGTTGTAGCAAGCGTGCTTAGCACTGCTCAGCGTTGAGTATGGCTGCAATTGTCTAGCGTTGGTACAGACGACGCGTTGCAACCTATGGGTGAGAATCTGACATGCTCCCACCTTCCTTTCCATGAAAGGGGATCCTTTCATGTTCTTTATACACCTTTATTCTTTTCTCTGTCAGAATCGAACCATGTAAGTCGTCTGACGTGACTCTTTGGTTCATATTCACATATACAGGTAATGGTAAGTTATATCTGCACGATCACCAATATCGCCTTAATGCAGCACACATCAAGTACACTCATGGGAATGGATAGTCGCCTCAGCTGTCATATGACACAGCAAGTCCGGTAAGTTACAGCATACACGCCCTTACCTCACAACCACTAAAAAAAAATTCAAAAGAACAGGTCAAACTGCGAACATCTACCTATAAAATGTTCCAACCTCAGACCCCCAACCTCACTTAGTCGGAGAGTCTAACGAAGGTCTACAGCTTTGGTAACTCTCTCCATGTACAACTGACGTCATCCTGACGTGTCAACCATTAGGCAACTTGATGATAGATTTAACACATATTACACATTACACACATTTTTGATTATGTCCCATTGTTGGTAATACAAAGGTTCGGGACGGTAATTTTACCATGCTTTCAAAACAATAAATTACATTTATAACTTCATTTCTTAGTGTCATAATTTGATACTTCTTGACAAAAGTGAACACAATGTCACTGTTGTGAACAAGTAAATCAAGTTACGATGCTGAGATTACATATAACAAAAATCCTCATATACAATTCCATATATGGAAATATTAGACTCACAAAATTTGTGTAACACGTCAATGTTTTGTGAGTATTTTAATATATTCTGCTATCTTTCAAATCCATATTCATACACACCGGAAATACACAGCTGTGGTTTTAAGTTGGCAATACCACACAGTAGTTTCGTTAGGATGTTACATAAATAAACGGAGTAACCAGTTCTTGAAATTAGCTGTTGGGTGGTTTCTTCGGTGTGGATTGCAGTGTTCTTCTGGGATACGGCTGTCACAGTCTCTCTTCATACTGGTTAAAATACCGTGGGCCAATCTGTGGTGGAGGTACGCAGGATATTCGTAGTTGTTCAAGCACAGTAAGTTCTTGGATCCTGTCGTACTGTTTTGTGCCCGTCGTCGACATGTTTAGTACATATTTAAAATGACATACACATTCTATCACATATCTCACAACTATTCGATACCTTCATTCGCATAATGATATAATACACATAATATATTTACAATGGGAGATTCAATCCCTATCACATACATTTGCACAGCTTTCCTGAAATACTTTCAACTTTGGCTGTGGTGCTGAGCACTTACACTTTGCAGTTTATACAATCTCTGCATTGTGCTCAGGTGGTATATGGCTATTGGTTGAGTCGTATGGGCATCTCGAAAGAAGGTCGGCCAGTGAATTCTGAGAGCCACTTATGTGCTTCACATCGAAGCTATAGTCCTGCAAAAGAAGTGACCATCTTGCCACTCTGAGGTTACTTGGCGAACCTCGAGTGATAATCGTCAAAGGGCTATTGTCTGTCTCAACAATAAAATGTTTTCCTAATAGGAATCTTGACAGTTTTCGAACTGAGAATACTAAAGCAAGGGCTTCCAGTTCCGGCGTGCTGTAATTCCGTTCTGTTGCTTTCAGCTTACGGCTGACGTAATAAACAGGTTACAATATCTGATCGTGTTCCTGAAGTAGTACCCCTCCAATCGCCACGGAGCTCGCATCACATCTTAACCTGAAAATAGTGTTAAGATCAGGTAATTTGAGAATAGTTTCACTAGATAAATAAGATAATACTTTAGAGAATGCAGGTCGTGGGCATTCGCTATTCACAATAACATTAGGTTCTTTCTTTGTTAGTAAATTAGTGAAACATTCGGTCAATTCAGCAAAATGAGGAATGAATTGTCTGTAGTAATTTAGTAGACCTAATACACTTCGCAACTCTTTCTTAGTTGTCGGAAGCGACAATTTTAGAATTCTAGACATGATGTTATTGTCAGTCGACATAAAGCCTTTTGAGATTTTGTAGCCCAAAAATGATATTTCTTGATAGGCTATCTCGACTTTAGATGGTTTCACTGTTAGTCCGTGTTGTCTGATTCTGTCGAATGTCTGCTGTAATGCTGTTATGTGGTCTGTCATGTTCTTCGTATGTATGCAAATGTCGTCCATGTACCAGATTATGTTAGGAATGTCCGTTAAAAGGAATCTTGTCATTCTTACAAAGGTTGCCGGAGGATTAAGTAAACCGAATGGCAATCTGCACCATTCATATAGTCCCCAAGGCGTGGCAAACGCTGTCAGATGTCTGCTGGCAGGGTGTACTTGTATTTGCCAATAACCTTTTGTCATGTCAAGTTTCGTGAAGTACCGTAAGTGTGTCAGTTCTGTCAGTATGTCTTCACAGTTGCTCATTGGCTCCAAATCCAACTGTGTAATGCTGTTGAGCTTCCGATAGTCCACACAGAGTCTTATAGTATTGTCCTTTTTCTTCACAATGACAATGGGAGAACAAATATGTGATTGTGATCGTCGGATGATGTTGTTCTTTTCTAAGTCAATAATTTCCTGATGAACTTTGTCCTTGTAATGTATGGGGATGGAATATGGTCTGCATTTTATGAGTGCGTCAGATGTCACAATTATATGATGATGCAATGAGTCTGTCTGTCCTGGATTGTCAGAAAAAATAGTACTGTAGTCTTGTAACAATCGTCTGCAACTGTCGGTCTGTGTCTGTGTCAGGTTAGGATTGACCTTTATGTCATGCAGGTTGGCTGTTGGGTCAAGTGATGGTGTCGGTATTTCGTCAGTATCGTCGTCATCTGTTTGGTCCACTATTGTCGTGCTTGCTGTCGTCTCTACTTGGTCCTCGTCCCTGTTGTAATATGGTTTAAGCATGTTTATGTGGAATATCTTGTGTTTGTCCCTAACTGCAATTTCGTAATCTACAGTCGAAATTTGTCGTAACACTTTGAACGGTCCTTGCCATGAGTCCGTCAGTAACAGTCTGTCACTTGGCAATAGGAGAAGAACGTCCTGTCCTGGCGTCAATGTTATCGTCCTGTTTCCTTTGTTAGCGTACTGACGGTAGATGTCCTCTGATTGTTTCAGTGCCTCTTTGGCTAACACACAAGATTTCATTATCCTATCACGCAATGATGTTACATGTTCATACGATGAAATGGGTTTATGTATAGTTTCACTTTCAATCAACATGGAATGGTACATTGATAATGGGCCGCGTGGTTTGGCACCATATACAATTTCAAAAGGTGAGAACCCAGTGCTGGAATGGGGCACTTCCCTGTATGCAAACAATATCGCAGGTAACTATGTATCCCAGTCTTCGGGGTGTTCCTGGGTAACTTTTGAGAGCATGTGTTTAAGATCCCCTTTGATCTTTTCAATGATACCCGTTGAGTGGGGATGGTAGGGGCTGTTGCAACACTGCTTTACCCCCAACATTTTGGTAAAGGCTTGAGTAGCTGATGAAATTAATTGACTTCCCCAATCTGAAAGGATGGTATCAGGGAACCCTACCCTCGCAAAAATATGAAAGAAGACGTCCATGATGTCATTGGAAGTTATATTTTTAAGCGGAATCGCTTCTGACCACCGACTACAGAGGTCAACTATCGTTAGAATATATTTATTGCCTCTGGATGTTATGTGGTTGAGAGGACCAACTATATCGACCGAGATCTTTTCAAACGGTCTGCTTGCCAAATCTGTGATTTGCAGTTCTACTTGCGGGTGCTTACCCTTTTTGACAAGCTTCTGGCAGATGTCACAACTTCTGCAATACTGTTTGGGATCACTGCAGAATTTGGGCCAGTAGAACTGAGATAGTAACCTTGCTCTCGTTTTAGCGTAAGCCATATGCCCTGCAAATGGTATGTCGTGCGCTAGATGTAATGCTTGTTTGCGGTTTTCTGATGGTAGCACCGTTTGTTCTATAGTGCTAGAACCTTTGGTATAGTACCGTGTCAGAATTCCATTCTTCAACGCAAAATGCCATCTAGCGTTCTTGGTTTTCTGATGGTAGCACCGTTTGTTCTATAGTGCTAGAACCTTTGGTATAGTACCGTGTCAGAATTCCATTCTTCAACGCAAAATGCCATCTAGCGTTCTTTGTTACGCGTGGCCTTTGGCCAATTAACTTAAAATATTTCTTCAAAGATCGATCGGCCTTTTGTGTGGTTATAAAGCTCTCTCTGGTTGTTTCAGGAGCTGTTACAACTGGGCTTACCATTTGTAAAGCCTCTGTCTGATCGATTCGATATTGCATTTGAGCAGCAGATCTGGTTACTGCATTTGTCATATCAAGGTTATCAATCACATTACAAGAAGGTGTTACATTCATACTACTACATTCATGTGCTGCCGTTACAGAATTGGCATACATGCACACATTTACAGGTGGTAATACATCATGAGTAATGATTGAAGATGATGGTGACATGGTATTATCAATGTTACATGTGACAGTGGATGTAATACTATCATGTGGCATATCATTTACTTCAGGAAGGGAACCAATTATAATATCACAACACGGGTTGGTCAGTGCTGCACATTTTACCTTTCCTGTAAGAAATGGTGTATCTATATATGCCCATGCCAGAGGGTATTTCTCGATGTTACCTGAGAAAGTTCTGCATGTAACATGTTTACCAGTATATTCTGATGGTGAGATAAAGTCCCTCTTTAAACCAATAAGGGTACTCCCGCTGTCCCGTTAGACAGTGGCCTCTTTACTATTAACATACCCCTGGTGGATGTTTAGTTTTCCTTTTGAGTTAATGACCAGGTTGGCTTCCTCATTGGTAACCAGTATGGAATGGCCGCATGTTAAAACGCCATCTTCATGAAACCGATCACAGATGGTACATTTTTCAAGGTGAAATACATCAATAGAATTTGCAGCATTTACAGGTTGATTTTCAACAGTTTCCTCATCTGAGGAAGAGCTATCAAACATGGCTGCATTAGCCTTTCTAGTCATTTGCTTGCCCTTACAGTCATTGCGCCAATAGCCATATGCTTTGCAAAGGAAGCATTTGGTGATATTTCTATAGCTCTTTCTTTCCCATTCTTGCTTATTTATGTAGTTCTGCAAGTAGGTGAGGTAACCAGGATGTTTATCACACATTTTATTTTCATTGTGTGCTAAATTGCAATGTCTGCACTGATAGTATTTCTCAGAGGATTGCTTATAGGGTTTTTGTTTGCTGTAGGGCACTGACTTTGATTTATTATATGTAGCTGCTGCTACAAAGTCTGTGCTTGTCAATGCACTCGTGAAACAGTGCTTGTTGGCTGTAAAATACCCTGAGCCACGACTCTCAATCTGCTTTACACTCTCACACTGACATTCCAATAGAAATTTCGAAAATGGTGGTGGGAGAGATGTAATAATTTTATCTCTCAATATCAGATCTTTCAATCTATCAAAAATTTCATTCACTTTAGCTGCTGACAGCCACTTTGTAAAAATATCCTGTACTACTGAGATGTAGTCAGAGAACGTTTGTGTGGGTTTAGGTGACAATTTACTAAACTGTTCTCTGTAGCCTGCTTCATCTAATAGGAAATGAGACATGATTTTAGACTTAATATAATGATAGTCCTTTATCATATCTTTGGGGATGGTCTCTATTACTTTCAGAGGTTCCCCAGAAAGACTTCACATGTATATAATGTTCCATTCAGTCTCTGGGAATTGGTAATGCTCCATAATGCATTCAAAGTTTTGGGTGAAGGCTGCCATGCAGTCACCCGTGGTGAAACCTTTAACGATCCCCTGGTACTTCTTGTACTGATTTTCTTTGTCTAATCTGCCAGACTTTCTAACCTCCTTCTCTGTTGATGTCTCAGCTTTCAGCTGTTCAATTTTCATTTGTGTTTCCAACTCTTCACGTTTACTCTGGGCAATGATTTCAGCTTGTTTTAAAGCAGTCTCAGCTTCTATCTGCTTAAGCTTTAAAGCAGCACCTGATTAAGCTTGTTTACTTCTGGCAGTCATCTCTGCCTGCTTTAAAGCACTGTCTCTTTCAGCTTCAGCCTTTTTGGCATCTAACTCTGCCTGCTTCAAAGCCTTTTCGGCAGCTCTATCCTCACGTTCCCTAGCTTTTTCCTGCAATAGGAGATATTCTGCATACTTTCTCTCACTCCAGTTATTCAATTCTTCACCAGACAACTTCAGCTTTAAACCCATTTCAATGAAATCATTCAAACTAGACATGATGAAATATGTCTGATGAAATATATACACAGAAAGTTAATTATGGTGTTAGTAGATCAATTTCAAAGCTTTGTACAATATTTACTAGTACAGCTTATGCCTCGACCTGCCTACCAAAGTATTAAGAAGAAAAATTTATACTCAAGTGTTTCTTGAAACTTGCGTCGGACAATGGCTGTTTTTTACTGCCCGGAAACACAATGGATCTTACTTCAGGTCGGCAAAATTTGGAATTTACAATCAACAGGAACAGATGACATAAAAACCTGTTGTTTTTAGAACGAAATAAATTAGGACTAATACAAAGTGTGGTGTATGCGATGTTACCTAAGTTTTTGAAGGTTTATATGTCGTCAAGTATTCTTGTTAGTCGATCTGTCGTCTTTTCACAACAATCAACCACACACTTAACAAACTTTCCGAACTTTCCGCTTACACACACTACCGTTCACATCTATTTCACACTAACTTTCAAGATTGATGCCATCACGTTTGCACTTATTTAACACAGCACTTTTCATATTTAATTGTTCAACTCCACTGAGGACGCTTATTTTACACAAACGGTTCAAGCTGGACGTAGACCTCACGTTCGCACTTGTCAGGATCTTGCGGTAGCAAGACTCTGGCTCGTTGGCTGACAAGTAAGATGCCAAATATTGTCACTTAACAACTCAATGTGACACAATGCAAACACTTTATTTGCGCATCTCGCGTTTCACAATTAATGCCTATCTCGCGCAATCACAAGTCATCATTACAATCAATACATGCAATCAATCAATACATCAATACATCAATACAGCAATACACTTACACTCTTACAGGCTAGCTCTCGAATGACTCTCAAACATATAATTCAAAGCACACCGCATTCAAACGTCTGTCCTCTACGCTCTCCCAAGGCCTGTCTGACCAGCCATTCAGCATTCGCGTCAGTCGGGGTGGAGTCCCCTTGCGTACTACACACATTGCACGCTGTCTCCTGACTGACCAACCACAGCTTAACGTCGCTCAGACTTGAGCCTGGCTGGACTTCTCAGGCGGCGTCGAAGACGCCGCGTTGTAGCTAGCGTGCTTAGCACTGCTCAGCGTTGAGTATGGCTGCAATTGTCTGGCGTTGGTACAGACGACGCGTTGCAACCTATGGGTGAGAATCTTACACATCAAACTGTGACGCTTAGAACTTCAGTTACCAATGTAATTTATTTTCTTTGAAAGCTTGTGAAAATTATCGCCCATAGATTTCTGTTGTTGTTTCACTTGTTACAACTAAGGGAAACAATTTGAAATTATGGGTAATGTGTAGCAGATATAGAAAACATTCCTCATGTTGCCAGAATGGCGACACATCAAGGTGACATCAACTATGCGTGGAGTAATTACCGAAGTTGTAGACCTACATGAGACTTCTGACCATATGAGGTTGGGGTCAAAATGTTGGAGTCATCTTATTAGGGAGAGGACTCGCGGCCTGACTGTCGTGTTTATAATTTTTTTTTCATTTGTCATGAGGTAGTTGCGTGGCTAGAGAGATAGCATAAATCGCTGATAGCTACCGGACTGGCTGTGTCAATTTACAACCTACGTAAATATCAAACTAGTGGATTGTACTTTAGTAGTGTGACTTGATAGCATCATTGAAGAGCGTGTGTATATACCATACAATTATCTACTATATTTCAAGGTAATCCAAAGTGTCACGTCAGATGACAAACAATGGGTCGATTCTGACACGTTTAATGAATAAACCAATGTATATAGCCAACATGAAAGGATACTCCTTTCATTAGAGAGAGCGGTGGGAGAATGTCATAATCTCCCCACCAGTTCTGCCACGTCTTCATCATCGACACCTGGCAATTACGCCAGGTACGCCTGTGAGCGACACTAACTCTGCCGTGACAGGAATGGTCAGTCGGTGAAGCGCGTGGTACACGGAGTCCACGCAGGGATACAACCCCGACTAACGAGGACTCACGGCGGTGAGAAGCCAGACGGCGTCGGACGGTGGTACTGGACGGACGGTTCGAATGTATGCTCGTATGGCTTGTATGTGTGAACGCGAAGAGAGAGAACGCCTGTTTGAGTGTAGAAGACTGTGCGCCTGATACGTAGGATAGTAAGTTGTGTATTGATACCTTGCATGTATATATTGATTGTATAATGGCATCGCTATTGTAATTGCGCGATACATGTAATGTTTGCGGCGAGTGAGAAGTGCGAATAAAGTGTTAGAATTGTATTCGCTGTGTGTCACGTAAAGTCATTCTGTGACAGTGTTTGTTATCACATCTGTGAGGTATTACGAGCATGTATTGTTGCTGATTGCAAGATCCTGACAACGTTCAATAACTGTTTGCAGCATATGCACAGCATTTACTGTACCCTTTCCTTCTACAAACCCACATTGTTCTTCCCCTATTTCAGGTTGTATTTTCTTCCTCGCTCTTTGCATTCGTAGCAAAATCTTTGTGATGTGGCTCATTATACTAATTGTTCTATGTTGATCACATTCCAAGGTTCCTGATTTCTTTGGGATTGCAATAAATACAGAGTTATATAATTCAGAAGGTATATCACCAGTATCATATAATGTGTTCAGCAGTCTGGTGACTTGATCTAGTCGAAATTCTTCTAAAGCTTAAATCATTTCTGTTGTGATGTTATCTGCACCGGGGGTCTTGCCAGCTATCATATGCTTAAACAATATAAAATGACACAAAGTATTGCAGCTTTACATAACAGAGTTAAGACACATACAGAACGTTGCGGCGATTAGCCTTCATCAGCAAACAAACACATTCAGAAACCCAAGATACAGTCAAGGAGATCTCCTGTGACTACATCAGAAGGTGACGACAGGACGAGAAGAACAAAAGCATAGACAAATGGAAGCAATGAAGAGAAAATGAGAATTGAAAAAAAAGTTAATTGAAAAGAATGTTAGTTGAAGAAAATGTTTAATTGAAAAAAAAATGTTAATAGAGAAAACGTTCATACTCACCTCACCGTTCGGACCTGTAAGTGACCAAGAAAATCTGCGATGTATTCTGATACCCGGTGCTGGGTGTTACGGTTCAGTGAGCACATAGAAGGAAGGGGGCGGGGTAGGAGGACGGTAACTGGTCTGGTAAGGGTATCTGAGCAATCACGGTGGATGTACTAGTGAAGTATGTGGCGCGCAAGATTGAAGGTGGTACTAACCAAAACCCCATTATGTTATTATAGGGGCGAGTCTAAAAGTCTGGGTGGACTGATATGCGTGAACGCGCATACGTACATAGACACACCTCAACAGACAAAATGCTAATGAATGTGGGCATGTGCAAAGTATATGTAAGAAGAGAGAGAGAGAGAGAGAGAGAGAGAGAGAGAGAGAGAGAAAGAGAGAGAGAGAGAGAGAGAGAGAGAGAGAGGAAAAGTGCCTGTGATGTACCACATGAGGTATGCGGAGTACGTCGGTCTACACGTACGACGTTTCACTCATACTGTACCCTAAGAAATAGTCAGTATGGTTATACAACATATTTAAGGATCTACTCGCCCAGTGCTTGAGTTATTGGGGCTGTATACGATCCAACCACTGGTAATACACGTGAAGTAGGTAGGCACAGAGAAGCAAGATGTAGGGGGGAGAGAGAGAGAGAAAGAGAGAGAGAGAGAGAGAGAGAGAGAGAGAGAGGTTGGAAAGTTGCCTGCGACATACCGCATGAGGAATGCGGATGGGTCGGTCTACACATACGAGGCTTCACTCATACTGTTCCCTATGAACTAGAACCAGTAAGGTTGATTGTTATACACCGTATTTAAAAATCAAAATCGCCCAGTGCTCTCCCTCTCTCTTTCTCTCTCTCTCTCTCTCTCTCTCTCTCTCTCTCTCTCTCTCTCTCGCTCTCTCTCTCTCTCTCCTAATAACCTTGCTTCTCTGTGCCTACCCACACCATGTGTATTACCAGTGATTGGGACTTATGCAACCCCTATAAAACAAGTACTAGGCGATCCCACTACTGGAGGTCCTTCTCAGATGTCCTATGGAGCCAGGGGACATGAGAATAGGACGGCTGGCCATACTAAACAAAGACTTAAAATAATGCACTGGAATGCGGAGAGAGTCAGCAAAAAAAAAAAAAAAAAAAATAGAATTAGAAAATATCCTGGACCAAGAAAAAGTAAGCATATGTTGCTTGCAAAAAACTCACCTCAACGAAAATATAGCCTCCAAAATCAGAGGCTACCAGTGTTACCGATCTGACCGAAAGGACAGGCGAAAAGGTGGGATACTGACCCTTGAAAAAAACTAACATCATTGCTTCCCAAATCGAAGTCTACATGAAAGGGGCTGAGTATCAGACACTTAAACTTAAGACAGGTAATACAGACCTACATCTGATCAATTACTACTGTCCAAGTGACCGCCCACAGGCACTGGGCACACTACCATTAAAAGAAAGAAATCATTGTGTGTGGTGATTTCAACAGCCACTAGCAGAGCTGGGGCTGTGATCACATGGACCAGAGAGGAGAGAGACTGGAAGACTGGCAGGATGAGAATAGATTCATCTTGATTAACAAGCCGTCCGACCCACATATTTTCTACTCGAGATCATGGCACACTACGACTACACCTGACCTGGCTTTTCATTCACCAGACCTGGAGTGGAACATTACACGAATTGTTGGGAAACAACTTGGTGGCAGTGACCATCGGCCAGTCTTTCTAACAGTAGAAAATGAGCGTGTAAGTTAAAGCAGCACCCTCTCGAGGTGGAACTACAAGAAAGCAGACTGGGCAATGTACAAGAATCGCACCAGCATACTGGTTAGAAACCTGAACACTGAGAAAGACATAAATAAAGTAGTTGAAGAGTTTGGGAAATGCACACTACAGGCAGCGCGAGAAACAGTACCAAGAGGAGCCCGTAAACAATATAAACCCTACTGGAGTAGTGAACTGGAACAGTTGCATAACGATGTGGAAGTGTGTAGAAAGCAAGCAGAGGCCACACCCAGCCAAGAGCACCACAATAAATTCCAGCACGCAAAAGCCAAATTTCAAAGGGCCAAGCTGCAGGCTAGACGGAAAAGCTGGCAGGAGAAAACGGAGTCTCTGAACTTTGAAAGAGACACAAGGAAATTGTGGAAGCTAATAAAACAACTTAACGATGAGGGCACAGGGAGAAACTCAAAAATTGCACTACATAAAGATGGAAACATCTTAACAAGAAAGCAAGCAGCTGACCATTTTGCGGACTCATTCGCACAAGATAACAATATCAAAATTAGTCCAGAGAAATAACAAGAGATTCGAGAGAAACGACAACATACAGGACAGAAGGAAATAGTACATGAGGTTCTGGAGGCACCCATCACAATCAGCGAACTGGAGCTAGCCATATCAAAACTGAAAATGAGAAAGTCACTAGGAGCTGATGGTATCTCCAATGAAATGATCAGGAACCTAGGAACAGAGGCCAAAGCAAAGCTGTTGCAGATCTTCAATAACAGCTGGACCTTAGGCTGTGTTCCACAAGCCTGGAGAGAAGCAATCATGATACCCCTCCTAAAATCAGGGAAAGATGGTTCCATTGCCTCTAGCTACAGACTAATTAGCCCCACCAGCTGTCTCTGCAAAACACTGGAGCGCATCATCAGTCACAGACTGCAGTGGTACATTGAAAGTAAAAACATCCTTGTGCCACAGCAGGTTGGCTTTAGGCAGTGCTACTCTACGGAAGATCAGACAACCTACCTCTCTCAAGAAATTGAGGATGCATTCCAAGAGAAGAAGCTGGTGCTTGCGGCATGGATAGATCTGAAGAAAGCATTTGACAAAGTCTGCAAAGAAGGTCTGATGAAGAAACTTAGACACTGCAAAGTCAATGGAAGAATGTACAAATGGGTGAAAGCATACTTGCACAACAGAAGAGTCCGAGTACAGATAGACGGACTAAAGAGCAAGAAAGTACTACTGCGTCACGGTGTTCCCCAGGGCGGAGTATTGTCCTCCACACTTTTTCTAATCTTCATCAATGATCTTGTTGCTAATCTACCACATGGAATTAAAGCGACAATGTACGCCGATGACCTGGTTTTATGGAGCACAAATGAACATGCATCAGAGGCCACCAGATCACTACAAAGAGCTGTATATACATTTGTTGCATGGGCAAATAAATGGTGTGTCAGCATAAACACTGACAAGTGCAGCACCACTCTATTTACCCTCTCTTCAAAACAAAAGGCAGGGATCATCCAGATAAATGGAACACCCCTAAGAAAAGATAAAGAACCAACATACCTTGGATCAACATTTGATGGCAGGCTGACATGGAGAAAGCACATCAACAAAGCAGTAGCAAAAGCCAGAAGGAAAATATCCATCCTGAGAAAGCTAAGTGGAACCACATGGGGAGCCAGTGGGAAAATACTTAGCAAAGTTTACCAACAGAGCATACGACCACACCTGGAATATGGGTCAACTGCGTGGTGTTCAGCATAAAAAACCACACTACAAGAGCTGGACAAGATGCAAAATCAAGCACTTAGAGTCACCACAGGAGGGATGAGATCAACCCCTATCGTGGAAATGGAGAAGATGGGAAAGACACAAGCACTGAGAGAACGCAGAGATACAAAAACGCTAATACAAGCAGAAAAGTTCCTCAGCTTGCCAGGCCACCATATGAAGAACCGATTTGAAAACTTAGCTATGGGGCGGTTGAAAAGAAGTAGTTTTATCCACAAGGCCAAACGACTCTGCAGAGAAACCACCGATCTGCTCACAGTTGGTATCCCCCTAACAACTATTCCAGAGCGAACTCCATGGAAAGATGAACATAGACTATCGCTACAAATCCAGACAAAAGTGAGAGGAATTTTTGACAAGGAAGATCAGAACAGTGTGCAGAGCAGAACAGCCACTCTCAGCTTCCTTGATGAAGAATACCCACAGGACCTCTGGATCCGAGTCTACACAGATGGGTAGGCAAAGAATGCTGTTCGAAATGGAGGAGCGGGAGTGTACATAGAATACCCAAATAATACTAGGGACACAGCAAGAGTACCGACAGGAAAGTATTGCCATAACTATGATGCTGAAATTGAGGCAATCAAGATAGCAACAGAGAAATTACTAAATACCAGCAATGGTACACATCCTGTGGTGCTACTGACAGATGCAAAATCAGTACTAGAGGCGCTCCTGTCTGGAAAATTGCCAGTACTAAGGACACTACTTACTGAACTTAGCAGTCAGCATTAGGTCACCATACAGTGGATACCATCCCACTGTGGAGTACCCGGAAACGACAGAGCTGATCAATTGGCTAAGGAAGGAGCCAAAGAAGAACAGCCTGATGTGCCCGTTACATACCACCAAAAGAAAAGAATGATCAAATCAGTCAGAAAGCCACGAAAACCTGCTCAAGATGACTACCACGTTATGGACAGACCAGAACAAGTCATTATTCTGCGCCTCAGAACAGGACACAATAGATTACGCAACCACACGTATACAAAATTAAAGATTGGTGAAACAACCATGTGCACATGTGGATTGGCCTCGCAGACAGCAGATCATATACTCCAAGACTGCCCAAAATATAACATATCTAGGCAAACCTTCTGGCCTAGAGAGACGACAGTGGAAGATAAACTTTATGAACCACTGTGTGAACTGAAAAAGACAGTTAAATTCATACAAGAGACAACATTGCAGATATAGACATATTTCAAGCGAACGAAAGAAGAAAAAAAAATTGGCGGCCCTTCATTATTAAATCTAATATCATACTGTTCCTCTCTGTTTTTCACATAATCTGTCCATACATGTAGAATCTGATCTTTTTTTATTATGATTTTGCCATCTTTAGTTTTTAGACAGCCTGTTGATGATCTTGTTCTTTTATTAGTAAGTTCATGAATTCTTGTGTGCACTAATTTGGTATTTTGACACTGGAGATATACCTCATGAATTATGTAACACTGTATTTATTGCAATCCCAAAGAAATCAGGAGCCTTGGAATGTGATCAACATCGAACAATTAGTATAATGAGCCACATCACGAAGATTTTGCAACGAATTATCATGCAAAGGGTTAGGAGGAAATTACAACCTGAAATAAGAGAGGAACAATGTGGGTTTGTAAAAGGCAAGGGTACAGTAAATGTTATGTACATACTGAGAACAGTAATGGAACGTTCTATAGAAGTAAACAAAGATATACAGCTCTGCTTTATTGAGTACACAAAGGCTTTCGATAAAGTGAGACATGTCGACATGATAAGGATGCTTGAAGATCTACAAATTGATGGATAAGACCTTAGACTTGTAAAAACATATATTGGAAACAACAAGCTGCCATGATTGATTGATTGATTGATTTAGGAACTGACATCACAGCATTCGGGACATTCCCATAAGCGCTCCGTTCCCATCTTCAGCAGCCAGCGAAGAGTTCCAACACTAATAGTTCAAGTAGCAATCTGATTAAGGAAGGATTGATAATGAAATAGGTCAATATCAGCCTATTAAGAGAGGTGTGAAACAGGGATGTGTAAGTCTCCAGATCTTTTTTCCCTGTACAGTGAACATATTTTCAGAAATATAGAAAATATGGAAGGAATCAACATTGGGGGGGGGGGGGGGGGCGATACATCAATAACATTAGATACGCAGATAATATAGTCTTGATTGCAGTCAATGAACAGGACCAGCACAATTTGGTAGATGCAGTTGTTGCACACAGTGAACAACTAGGGTGAGAATTGAATTGTAAGAAGACACAGATATGGTAGTCACTAGGAAGGAAGAAATACCACAATGTAATATACAAGTAAATGGGCAAGTGAACAAGTGAATCGGTACAACTATGCTGGAACAGTCATAACATCTTATGGGAGATGCCTTAAAGAGATTAGAACAAGAATTGCCATGGCGAAAGTAGCCTTTAGCAAGATGAAAAACATACTGACCAATAAAAAAAAGTGTTGAAGTGCTACATAGAACCTGCACTTTTATATGGATGTGAAGCGTGGACAATGAGCAGACAAGCTGAAAAACATCTGATGGCTGTGGAAATGTGGTTTCTGAGGAAAATGCAAAGAATACAATGGACAGATAGAAAATCCTATGAACAAGTCCTTCAAGAAACAAATGAAGATCGTAAACTGATTAGAGACATTAGATGTAGACATCAAAATATTTTTTGGCATGTTATGAGAAGAAATGAACTGGAGAATTTGGTAACAACTGGCAAGATCGAAGGGAAAAGACCTACGGGAAGACCAAGAATTAAATACCTGGATGGCATGGCCACATGGCATGGTAGAGACAGAAACACGGAACTGATCCACGACTCTGGTGATAGAGTTAGATTGCAGAACATGACCGCCCACACGTATCGGCATGGCACATGCTGGATGGATGGACACACGTTTTATTTTTAATGGTGGTACTGGATCTTATGCAGCCTAGAACATGATCATATGGCCCTTTCTCTTCTTATCACCTCCCAACTCGAAGTGCTTGCATCGCTTGACGGGGAGCTGTTTTCTGTATTTGCATTCCGTGCATTCCATACGCAGTACAATCTTCCTTATGGTCTTAGCCTTCTTTCTAAACACAGGCTTAGAATGGCCACCATAACCACTCTGTTTTCTGTCGTAACGCCTTCTACCCTGTACATAGAGTGAGGCTTTTCCTGCTTTGTACTGGGTGACTTTGTGGACTGTGTGCTTTTTGCACTTTTTAGCCATGAACGCCTACGCCAGCTGGCAGGGAACTTGATGATGATGATGACCATTGCAAAAGGTACGGCGCTGTTTCTGTACGTTCACCATGGGCCTCTTAAATTTTTTTTTTTTTGGGGGGGGGGGGGGAGGGGGGGGGGGTTTGGCGGCTACCCCAGACAATCTGGTTCCCCCGCCTCCCCCTTTTTTGTGTGTGGACCCTTAGTCTCACTGTGAGCCATTGCCCACAGTGGTCCATCAGGTGCACATCTAATATGAGGATATGTGATGAGTTTTGATCATCCCAGCTTCCGGCCAGTTCAAGTGCACTATTGGGGGAAAAGGGGAGGGGGTGGCAGCAAATGCACTTGATCCTAGCCAAAGAACCGAGAAGGATCATCCCGGCCTCCGACCAGACCAAGCGTACTACTGGGCGAGTCAGCAAATACACTTTGGATCTGTGGCATATTAGGCCACGAGAGAAATGTTATTTTCTGTGGTGACTTCAACGCTAAAGGCAGATCATGGGGAAACACTTCCTACAATACACAAGGGAAGGAGCTCGAGACTGCACTGGAAACCATCGACCTGGTTTGTATCAACAGTGGCTGTGTCACCAGGACAGCAAGCCGTCCAGGCGATGAGGACAGTGCTATTGATCTGGCGCTAGTTTCACCTTCACTCACTACAGTGTGTAGATGGGGTGTCCTAGGACACCATGGCAGCGACCACCACCCATGCAGCATATTGGTGGAGAAAGGCAGAACCAGGCAGCACAAGCTAAAGGTAAAGACGTTCCAGTATGACAGTACAGGGCAAGATGTGGTGAGTAAAATAAGACGTGACAAGCGCAGAACGTTTCAGGGCAGGAAGAAAAGGAAAAAAAGCTGGGAGCAGCCACCGTGGTGGAGTTTCGAGGTGGAGAAGGCTTGGGTGGATAAGCGTAGTGCTGTAAGGAGATGGCAAAATGCCAAGAAGAACAGAGCTGGTCATCCTAGTCCCTGCTTGCACTTAGAAAGAGAGATGCACACAAAAGTAAGCTATTTCAAAAAACTGGTCACGGTGGTTAAAAGCGAAAAATGGGCAGAGGTGTGTCAAAGAGTAAGCACAGACAAGTCACTGAAATTGTTCTGGCGACTACATAAAAGCATGAGTGGTGTAGTCAAGAATAAGAGCATTTCTGACTTCCAAGGTGCTGACCTCATCTGGCAGAGGACTGACGAGGACAAGGGCAAAGCCCTCTTTGAACGCTACCTTGAGCAGAGCAACCAGACAGACATGGGAGGCCGGAATCTGGCCAAGGAGGTCACCTCAGACAGATGCAAGGCCCAGAACACTTCGGATGAAGACACAGTGACAGTGCAAGAAATCAAGGCTGTGCTTCGACGATCAAAAAACAGTGCTCCAGGTCCTGATGGCATAAGATACGACGACATAAATAGGTGTACCGACAATGAGCTAGAGAAACTAGCAGACATGTACAACAACAGTATAGGGAGTGCTAGCATCAAGGAGGAATGGTTACACAGCTATCTGATTCCCTTGCCGAAGCCTGACAAAGACCACAAGAAAATTCAGGGATATCGAATTATAACCATGCAGAATACAATAGGCAAGCTTCTGGAGAAGGTAATTGCCAGGAAAATATCAAGCCAACTAGAGAGGCAAGGTGTTTTCCCACCTACCCTGGGTGGGTACCGTCCAAAAAGAGAAACCTGGACCAATGCAGCAGTCTTTGCCCATGATGTCTATGAAGGTTTCCACTCAGGCACTGAAACCGTTGCTGCAGCGATTGATCTTGAGGACGCATACAACAGAGTACCACTGGATTTTTTAATGTTTCAGCTTCTTGAACTAAACGTAAGTCCATTCCTCCTTAGTTGGATCGCTGCAGCTCTCTTCCAACGGAAAGTAGTTTTTAGATGTGGCAGTTGGACTTCGGAACCAACAACAATATATCCTGGCCTACCACAGGGATCACCATTATCTCCGGTACTGTTCAACGCCTACACAGTGAGAATCACCAGTGAGCAGATCACTGGACCTGGCAGGACATTGTCATATGCCGATGATGTTTTAGTGTATCGTCAGGGTAAGGATAGAGAGGAGGTTGCTGTGGAGCTACAAACCGAACTCAATCGCATAAGTACTTGGTGTGATGAAGCTGGGGCAATGGTCAACCCAACAAAGGCAACAGTGACTTGGTTCTCGTTGAATAATCATATTGTCAACAATCCAACACCAACTGTAATGCTGTGTTCAGAGACGGTGGAAAGAACGCAGGCAATGAATTACCTGGGGATACGGTTTGATCGAAGCCTTGCTTATAATGTGCACATAGACCAGGTGATAACAAAGGCCAAGCGGGGTTTGGCAGCGATGCGGGTGATGGCGGCAGCAAACTGTGAGCAGCGCCATCTATGTCTTCTGTACGAGGGGCTGGTCATGTCTGTTTTGGAGTATGCAATGGCAATCCTGACTGTCAGCCATAAGCAGATAGAAAGGATGGAAAGGATACAGAATGAAGCTATGCGCATTATTCTTGGAGGTACAAGAGATACAGCATGCAGGGCGATGCGCTACCTTCTTGATTTTCCAACCATTGAAGAGAGAATGCAAGTTTGCAGGGCACGCGCCTACCTCAGAATTAACGCAAACACACAGCATCCACTGCATAGTGAAATTAGGAAGGTGAAGGGCAGCAGGTTAAAAAGAGGACGGTCGTGGATGGGTCAAGCCGAGGACATTCTTCAACAGGTGTGTTCACTTGAGGACTTAGAACCTGGCGAGGAGTGGGTGCAAGTGCCAACAGACTTCTGCACATCCTTTTCAGTTTGCATCCAACTAGATAGAAAATGCAGACAAGAAAATCCGGCTGCTGTTGAGGCTGTTGATTTTCGAGAATTCGCTAGACAGTGACGCGGTCATCTACACAGATGGGTCGGTCATCCGACATGTGAGAAGCTCATGGGCCTTTACAGCTCGGGCCGGAGGGAGAATTGTGAAGGAGGACTCTGGTGCTTTCACTGAAACCACAAGTAGCCTGACCATGGAAGTCATGGCAGTAAGTAAAGCAATAACATGGCTCGAGACACAGACATTCACTAGGGCTTGTTTCCTTAGCGACTCAATGAACATGATCAAGAGGATAGAGGAGGGGTCGATCCGAAGAGAATGGTTGCTGCCTCTGAAGCGGTCTCGGCTGGCAAAGATTAGTTTCATCTTCGTGCCAGGGCATGCGGGAGTACAAGGAAATGAGCGAGCTGACAAGCTCGCAGGTGAGGCTACTGTTGAGGGCGGACGCGCCATGGACCAGGCTGACATTCTGAATGCTCTACGAGAAGTGAGACTTTTGCAAGAACCAAGTGATGACTGTGAATCTACAACAATGGCCAGACTGCGAGAGCAGCAAATTAAAAGAGGGGTGGCCAAACAAGAACACTACGCAGGAAGCCAAAGAAGATTGATAAACCAACACAGAACTGGCGTCGTTAGCCGCTACACGCTGCGGGATTTGCTGAGGAGGGGATCCGAGCACTTATGGACTGAATGGTCCGATGTGCAACGAGGATGATCTGTCGACTAACTAACTAACTAACTAACTTTGATCTTAGCCAAAAGGATGGGCCTTTTAAGGGCCGGACAAAAATATTTTGCTGTAGAAATCAAGTGCCACGTATATAAACAAATTTATGTAAACATATAATATCCATAAGAAATAAAATAATGAGGTATAAAATTCTTAGGCATGTAAAATAAAGCCATTACTTTTATAAAAAGTTTAAATAAAACTTAAAATTAATATCCTATTATTTATAGTGCATACAAATGTCGTTAATTTCTATTAAAATTTTTAAATAAAAAATTAATTAACTGCTACAATAATTTAAATCACATTTATACTACTTTTTGTAATGCCCCTTGAAATAATTGTTATGTTGTTATGTCCCTTGCCAATATTTTCATTTTTATTTTGTTTTTATAAGCGTTCGCTGTTTCCACCAGGGGCCAGAGCCGCCCACGTTCCTTTAAAAAAAAAAAAACCTTATTTTATTTAAGAGAGCATATGAGTGTTAGAGAGATAGGAGCAGAAAGATGGATTTGAGACAGAGGGACAAAGATAAGACACGCACACACACTCACACACACACACACACACACACTCACACATACTCACACACACAGGGATGGGGAGTAGGGATAATGAGAGAGGAGTGATAATCAATTAAAGGAAGCAGAAAGTTAGAGAGAGAGACAGGAGAGAGAGAGAGAGAGAGAGAGAGAGAGAGAGAGAGAGAGAGAGAGAGAGAACGTGGTAGAGAGATAATGGTGGTCATATATAGGGGAGGCATAGAAAAGGAAAGAGAGAGGAAGATATAGATAGAAAGCAAGACAGAGAGAGAGAGGGAAGGCAAAGAGAGGGAGAGAGAGAAAGAAAGAGAAGGAGAGAGAGAGAGAGAGAGAGAGAGAGAGAGAGCACGGGACGGCAAGCGCAACAGAAAGCAAGAGCCAAAGGGATAGAGGTGTGGAAGGGAGAGCGAGAAAGCGGGACAGAGAGGAAGAGAGAGGGGAGGGGGGAGGGGAGTAGAAATAATTGTGACGAAGTACAATCGCGACAAGGAAAGAATAAAATACGGAGAAAGGATAAACACGCAGAAATAGGCTAACAGATGGGAACAGACAACGGTAAAAATCAAATATGCCATTAGTGGCATTCATTGGCACCTTTCCGTCTTGACAGACGATAGTTTGGTACATTGTGCTTCAAAAAGGCTTCTTCCTTCTTTTCGTTCATCCGGAGTGTTTTTTCAGATGTGATTGCGGTGTGCGTTAGGCACCCTTGGGTTGAAAACCCTTAGGTCACACATCCGGCTTTCGCGTGCATTTTTGACCAGGTTAGCAATCCTGGGAGACTCTCACTTTTGTGGTCAAGTTCGAACAGTCGAGGACTTCGGTCATCCCTCAAGAGAAGGAAGGCACAGTCCATAGCATTTTCCGCCATCCTAGGTTGCTTCCATAGTTGCAGGGCCGACACATAGCGCCCTGATACTAGGCTCACCGAGGGAATGGTCACGTCATGCTCATGGCTGCTTTAATTCCTCACATCAATATATTGGGCATTTCGTTCGCCCCGGGCCGTTCCCGCACAAACCAGACAGGTCTGCAGAAGGTATTCACTCAGCGAGTTTTCGCACATGTGCTTGTCGTTGCGCCCGTCAGAGCTGTTCCAGGCACGACAGACATTCGGAAAACTACCTAGTCAGAGCTGTTCCGAACAAGAGCGGCATTCGGAAACTAGGTAGTCAGAGCTGTTCCTAGCACGAGGGACATTCGGACGAGACATTTCACTCGGACGTAAATGCGTAGTGTCAATTTTTAGTTTGCCACCCGTAGGACGACACTTCCGACTTCCGGCGGGCACTTTTTACTGAGGTTAGCCTTCCTCTGGTTTCGAGACACGTTAGACTGTTGTAATGTCACCCACATCTCAGCTGGTCAAGATAGAACGATCAACGATATCGCGGTTGGCCCTCAAGGGAAGGCAGGGGCAGACCATAGGCATTAACTCGCTATCCAAGGAGGCTTCCATAATTGCAGAGCCGGCACATATTGCTCTGAGACTGGGCTCACCCAAGGAGTTTCCACGTCCTGCTCATGGCTGCTTTAGTTCCTCACTTCCATGTGTTGGGCATCCCGCTTGCCACTGATTGCTCAAGCACACACCAGGAGCGGTCAGACTGCGAGCGACATCCATTCTGTAAGCTTTTGCTTGTGACTTCAGACCACGCAATAGGTTCGCTCGCCGTGCGTTCCATTTCGCGTTATTGAGACGTTCTTCCACTTTTGTCTACACTCTCTATGAGTTAGAGACAGACAGTTTTCGTAACCATGTCCTTCGACTGGAGCACTTTTCTGACTTTTTTGTACTCGCTCACGAGGTAGGCTACACGTGCTGCCGGCTCAGCACCTTACCTTCGTGCAGCAGTGAACGAGAAACAGCCAGGCCCTCTCATCCGGGAATCCCTCATATCCCCCAGCTGAGAGCCTTCGAACATGTATCAGACCTGAGCATGTAGCTTGCTCAGTATCACGTTTCTATTTTCCGGTAGACGGGTATCGGCCTGGCTCTCAGAGCCGAGGGTTTGTGGCTTAGAGGCGTTCAGCCAAAGCCCTCGACAGGGAGCCTTAAGTGTTTTGTCCGGACCAAGAACTTCGTGCGCCTGATTTAAACTTCTGACTGTTATCCTCACCTCAGTCTAACCCGCAGAGCAGCAGGTTGTGTCTCTCTTAGTCTGGCCCCTATCCCATAAGCTGTCCGATATTTAGTTTTCACCCATCGGCAAGCACATGGGGTCAGAGGGACACACAAGCTCCCCCACCGCGGCAAGGTGGAGACACATCGGGGGAGCAAAAAGGCTTAATAACTACGATCCATGGCGGTGGCGAGTGTGGCTGGTAAGGCCAATTCTTGCTGCAAATGTTTGCCCACAGTAGGTGCATGTGAAAACATGGTCACTTCCACCATTTTGCACCATCTTACGTCTCTCACGCTCTGTCTGTGCTTTATCTGCAATCATTTTCTCCTTTGTCTTTATTCCATTTCTGTTAGTTGCCCTTCATGCAGCACGTTCAGCGGCGACGTGCTCCCAATGTGTATTATCAATGCCTGTATCAATCATGTCCCGCTTACACACATCTTTGTATCGTAGTAGAGGCCGACCCTGAGATCTCCTACCCGTCTGTAATTCCACAAAAAAAGATGTCCTTTGGTATTCTACCATCATCCATCCTCCTAATGTGTCCTATCCATCTAAGTCTACGAAGACTGGGCATGGAATACACCGTCACACAACCTGATCTTTCCAATACTTCAGTATTTGTGATTTTGTCTTGCCACTTAATACCAAGTATTCTTCGCAGACACCGCATATGAAAGCTGTTTAAACGTTTCTCTTGGCGTGAGTAAGTTGTCCAGGTTTCACTGCCATAAAGAAGAGTACTAAGGACACAGGCTTGGTAGACGAGGACTTTTGTTTTGGCAGTAAGCTTCCTATTCTCCCAGACTCTTTTTGCTAACATGTTCATTGTTGTTGCTGCCTTGCCAATCCTGATGTTGATTTCCTGATCGAGGGATAATTTGCTATTTACCTCTGATCCTAGATATGTAAAATGGTCTACTATCTCCAGTTCGGCGTCGTCAATAAAGATTGATGGTACCCCATGTGCACCTTGTGACATAATCTGTGTCTTCTTTTTGTTAATTGTTAAACCAAATTCAGAACAAGCATTGGAGAATGCAGATAGTAGATGTTTTAATTCTTCCCCAGAGTGGGTCGTAATCGCAGCATCATCCGCAAAAAGCAACTCTCTGATTAGTACCCTGCTAATTTTGGTCTTGGCCTTCAATCTCTGAGCATTATAGAGGCCACCATCTGAGCGTGAGTGAATGTATATACCGTCATCCTGATCACGAAAGGCATATTTCAGTAGAAGTGAAAAGTATATCCCAAAGAGGGTGGGGGATAGTACACAACCTTGCTTAACTCCACTCTTGATTTCAAACTCTTCTGAAGTTGAGCCATCAAACTTGATTATACCCTTCATGCCTGTGTGGAACGATTCCACAATGGACAGAAGAGTTGGTGGGCAGCCAATCTTCTTTAGTGCTTTGAACAGACACTCACGACTGACCAAATCGAATGCCTTTGTGAGGTCGATGAAGGCAATAAACAGTGGCTGATTTTGTTCCCGGCATTTTTCTTGCATCTGTCGCAATGAGAATATCATATCAATGGTAGACCGGTTCTGACGGAAGCCACACTGTGATTCGGGGTAGACTTGATCTCCCAGGACTTGAAGTCTGTGCAGGACAATTCTGGCAAATACTTTCCCAACAATACACAGTAGTGAGATACCCATATAGTTGTTACAGTCGCTCCGATCTCCCTTGTTCTTGTACAGCGTTATGATGTTTGAATCTTTGAAATCCTGTGGGACTTGTCCTTCTCGCCAGCATAGCTCTATTAGCTGGTGGATCTGTAGAGCGAGTGTGTCTTGCCCACTCCTGATTACCTCTATTGGAATCCCATCCTTACCTGGAGCCTTGCCAGATGCAAGCTCATTTATAGCACACTTAACTTCTGTTATAGTGGGAAGTGTGTCCAGGTGGTCAAGAGTTGGCAGGGCCTCTATGGCGTTGAGGGCATCATCCGCTAGCTTGGTCTCACTTGAGTAAAGCTCTAAATAGTGCTCGACCCATCTATCCACCTGCTGTTTCTTATCAGTGATGATTTCTCCAGTCAAGGTTTTCAGCGGTGCACTTCTTTTGATCATTGGACCACAGGCTTTCTTTATCCCTTCATACATGCTTCTGATGTTTCCCTTATCACTTGCGATTTGAATGGACTCACATAACTTGATCCAATAGTCATTCGCACACTGCCTGGTCGCCTTTTGTACATCCTTCCTCGCTTGCTTCAGCTCACTCAGAGTGTTACGCGTTGGTCTTTCCTTGTTTCTTAAGAGAGCTATCTTCTTTTTATCAATCAAGGGCTGCAGTATCTGGCTGTTTGCCGCAAACCAGTCCTGCCTCTTATGATCCACAGTGCCGTAAACCCCTACCGCTGTTTTATAAATAGTTTCCTTAAGTTTACCCCATTTATCATTTACTATACAATTTTCTGATGTATCATTGAAAGCGTCTTCAAGTTGTTGTTGAAATTCAAAGCACTTTCCCGGATCGTGAGTGTTAGTAATATTAATCCTGGGGCTAGACTTGTGTTTAGCTGTGTAGATTCTCTTTGGTCTCAGTCTAACCCTTGCAACAACCAAAGAATGATCTGTATCACAGTCAGCACTGTGGTAACTTCGAGTTAATGATGTATGGTTCAGGTGTTGTCTCCGTGTGATAGTGAAGTCCAGCTGATGCCAATGGCCGGATCTTGGATGTTTCCATGTGACCTTATGCATCTCTTTTGTTTTAAAAAAAGGAGTTTGTAATACATAGGTCATTTCTAGTGCAATGCTCCAGCAGCCTTTGCCCATTATCATTCATGCGACCGATGTTGTATTTTCCAAGGCACACTGGCCATGAACTCGAGTCCTTGCCCACACGAGCATTGAAATCACCGAGCATATAAATGTAGTCGGATTTTGGAACTGCCTTGATCGCAGAGTCTAGCTGCTCATAGAACGTATCCTTCACATAATCAGAGGAAGCAAGTGTCGGTGCATATGCAGTGAGAATGGTGGCAAATCCACAAGAGGTTGCCAAGCGCAGTGATAATAATCTTTCATTACCTCCAGCTGGGATATCAATCATTCCCAGTAGCGAATTCTTCACTGCAAAGCCCACACCATGTTGCCTTTTTTCTGCCTGCCCTCTTCCCTTCCAAAAAAAGGTGTAATTGTTTTCCCTGAGTGACCCTTCCTCAGCGAGGCGAGTCTCCTGCAGGCCAGCAATATCAATGTTAAGACGATTGAGTTCAGCATCAATCACAGCCGTTTTTCTCACATCGTCAATATTTGTCAAGTCAGTGGAAAATCCTGGACACATGGTTCTCACGTTCCAGGTTGCAAGCAGTAGCTTGAGGTTTCTATTCTTTTTATTAGTACCTAGTGCATTGGTTTTACAGCCTGCGATTCAGATTTTGTCCTAGCCCCAAGCACCCATTGAAGCAGGCAGGCTGTGGCGGATCAGCACCCAATTGGCTGGGGGATGCCCAGCTTGAGGCGGGCGGTAGCTGATCAGTGACACCTGTAGGTGTCTCCCACCGTCAGAGGCAACGCGTGGCGCCCCATGTCTACGCCAACTGACAAGGACTTATAACCCCTAACAGTTGCCTCTCGCTTTGATTCCGAGACCGGTTAAGACCAGGGATGGAGTTATTGCCTCTCCATAGCACAAAGCCTGGGCTAAAATATAGAGATCATGTGTTGCCCATGCAACATGATCCCTCTCTCGGCCTGCCTAGTTCACTCCAGAGGAAAGTTGACACCTATAATCTGGAACAAGACAAGCTGCAGAAGCTGCCGGATCAGCAAAGCAATGCTCTAACTGTCCGCCTGTCGGAGCTTCGATCCTAGACCAGCTGCTAACCAAGGCTTAGGGCCTGGTCTGCCCTGCCATGACTTATTTTGTCTTTGGGTTGCATTTCCTCGCACCAGGATAAGGCTAGTACCCTCCCAATTGCGCTCTTCCGCCCGAAGCCGTTGGCACAATGTGGGGTGTCGGGTTTGGTAAGCGCCGCCCAACATTCGGCGCTGACAGAAAGCAGGTAGTACCGTCTACTGTCATACGGTAGCTCAGTCATATCTGACTAAGACCTGACTAATCATTAGTGGCATTAGCACAATACAAAAGACATACGAAAAACAGAAAAGTACATTTGCCTCCATTTAGCGACGTTTCACGGCAAAAGCAGTAGGTCAAAAGGAGAATAGAAAGTAAATAATTCTCAATGTGCTGATGGGATATGCCTTCAATAGATAAGAATAAGAATCGCTATGGCGAAAGTAGCCTTTTGCTAGATGGAAAACATGTTGACCAACAAAATGTTGCCATGTGCAACGAGAAAAAGATTATTGAGGTGCTACATAGAACCTGTACTTTTGTATGAATGTTTGAATAATCTGAATAACTAACAACGATTGTCTGAAAGATGCTAGTGAAACTAGAACATTATCTACAATAATAGGAAAGAGAGGAACAGCTTTCTTGGGTCATGTGATGAGAAGAGAGGAATTGGAGAACACCATGACAACTGATGAGATCAAAAGGAAGAGAGCAGAGGCAGACAAAGAGAAACGATGGTGAATGATTGAGATGGTGGCATGGAGGCATATCATCAGCAGAGTTGATCCAGAAAACCAAAGACCGAGATATGTGTAGAGAAGTAGGAGGGTTTGGACGTTTTGGGTATCATTTGCCGGATTAATCCGGATTGACCTTGACCTCGGCTGATTTTCACTCCCCCTCGGTCATGTAGTTGGGTGGATATGTAGGGGTGATATCTAGGTCATATCTAAGGGCGATAATTCTAAGATTTTATGTTTCTAAGGGCAGATAACTATTGAGTGAGTGTATAAAATTTTTTAATTAATTATTAAAAATAAAATAAAATAAATAAAAATAAAAATAAATAACGACGGGGTGCAGGGGTGGTGGCGAGGGGGTGGGCGCGTGGGGTGAGGCTAGGCGGTTCGGGTTTAAACACTATCATCACAGGGTTACAAATGAAAACCTTAAAATGTAAAGATGGTCGATATTATTGATTTTAGCGGGTATAGCTTAGTGAAATTCGTTGGTGAGGGGTGGGTAGCGGCTATTAGTGATTTGTAGAGTGTCGTAGTGGCCTATACACTATCATCACACAGCTTACAAATGAAAACCTTAAAAAGTAAAAAAAGGGCCGATAATATTGATTGCAGCGGATATAGCTTAGTGAAATTCGTTGGTAAGGGGTGGGTAGTGGTTATTAGTGGTCTGTAGAGGGTCACCGTGGCTTTTTTACTATCATCATACGGGTTACAAATGAAAACCTTAAAAAAGTAAAGATGGCCGATATTAATGATTTTAGCGGGTATAGCTTAGTGAAATTTATTGTTAAGGGGTGGGTAGCGCCTAGTAGTGATCCGTAGGGGGTCGTAGTGACCAATACACTGTCAACATACGGGTTACAAATGAAAACATTAAAAAGTAATGATGGTCCATATTAATGATTGTCTCGGGTATGGCTTAGTGAAATTAGTTGGTAAGGGGTGGGTAGCGACTATTAGTGATCTGTATAGGGATGTATTGGCCTATACACTATCATCATACGGTTACAAAGGAAAACCTTAAAATGTAATGATGGCCGGTATTATTAGTTGCTGTGGGTATGGCTTAGTGAAACTCGATTGATGTGGGTATGGCTTAGTGAAACTCGGTGATAATGGATGGATACCAGTTATTAGTGATCTATAGAGGGATGTAATGGCCTATACACTTTCATCATACGGTTACAAATGAAAACCTTAAAATTTAATGATTGCCGGTATTATTGGTTGTAATGGGTATGGCTTAGTGAAACTCGATTGCTGTGGCATAGGGTATGGCATAGTGAAACTCGG
Organism: Cepaea hortensis; assembly: GCA_963921405.1. Taxonomy (NCBI): domain Eukaryota; kingdom Metazoa; phylum Mollusca; class Gastropoda; order Stylommatophora; family Helicidae; genus Cepaea; species Cepaea hortensis. The sequence continues at coordinate 262,220,462 of OY992876.1, read as the reverse complement.
TGATATAGGGTGGATACCAGTTATTAGTGATCCATAGAGTGATGTAATGGCCTATACACTATCATCATAGGTTACAAATGAAAACATTAAAATGTAAAGATGGCCGGTAATATTGGTTGCTGTGGGTATGGCTTGGTGTCATTCGTTGATAAAGAGTGGGTAGAGGTTATTAGTGCTAGTTATAGGGTCGTAGTGGTATATACAGTATTATCATATGGGTTATAAATGAAAATCTTAAAAAGTAAAGATGGTTGGTATTAGTGGTTGTAGTGGGTACGGCATAGTGTTATTCGTTGTCAGGGGGTGGATAGTGGTTATTAGTGATATGTAGAGGGTGAGTGGTATATACACTATTAGCATACGGGTACAAAGGAAAACATTTTAAAACTACAGGTGACCTGTATTATTCGTTGTAGTGGATATGGCTTAGTGAAATTAGAGGTTAAGGGGTGGGTGAGTGGATGCGTAGCTAGATAAGTGCTCGAACACTAACATCATAAGATTTCAGATCGGTAAATGAATATCTAATCTCTCTCTCTCTCTCTCTCTCTCTCTCTCTCTCTCTCTCTCCTTGTGTCTATACGGGTCTTTGTTTCGTTCCCCAGAAACCCATTTCCAAGACCAATATTTGTTCTCAAACTTGTCTGCTCAGTGCCACACTTCACAGCCAGACAAAACTACAGCTTCTATGTACCACTTCAAAATTCAAATAAGAAAATATGTTAACCAAAATGGGAAAAAAATAGCGGTCAAACTTATAAATATCTTGGCCAAACTTATGAAAAGTAGGAAACATTGTTAACCAAATGTGAAAAAATATCGTCCAGAGAGAGAAATATTTCAACTAAACTTAAAATAGATCAGCCAAACTTATGAAAAGTAGGAAAAGTGTCAGCTAAATTGGCAAAAGTTAGGCCAAATACAGAAATACCTCACCCAAACTTATGAAAAGTAGGAAACATTGTTAACCAAATGTTAAAAAAAAATATCGTCCAGAGAGAGAAATATTTCAACTAAACTTAAAATAGATCAGCCAAACTTATGAAAAGTAGGAAAATTGTCAGCCAAATTGGCAAAAGTTAGGCCAAATACAGAAATATCACCAAAACTTATGAAAAGTAGGAAACTTTGTTAACCAAAGTGGAAAAACCTACGTACGTCAAGTAGGAAAATTCTGTTAGCCAAATGTGAAAAATGTCGGCCAAATACAGAAATACCTCATCCAAACGTATAAAAAGTAGGAAAATTGTTAACCAAACGGGAAAGATATTGACCAACTAGGAAAAGGTATTACTCAAAGAGGAATAATATTGAACAAGTTACGAAATATATCGTTCAAACTTATGAAAAGTAGGAAACTTTGTTAACCACAGGTGAAAAATATCACCCAAAGAGAGAAATATCTCGCCCCAACGTATAAAAAGTAGGAAAATTGTCGGCCAAATGGGGAAAAGTTAGGTCAAATACAGAAATATCTCACCCAAACTTATGAAAAGTAGGAAACTTTGTTAGCCAAAGTAAAAAAAAACCTAGGTCAAGTAAGAAAATTCTGATAGCCAAATGTGAAAAGTGTCGGCCAATTACAGAAATAGCTCAACCAAACCTATAAAACGTAGGAAAATTGTTAACCAAACGGGAAAGATATTGACCAACTACGAAAATGTATTAGTCAAAGAAGAATAATATTGAACAAGTAACGAAATATATCGGTCAAACTTATGAAAAGTAGGAAACCGTGTTAACCAAATGTTAAAAATTTTGATTCAAAGAGAGAAATATCTCGTCCAAACTTATAAAAAATAGGAAAATTATCGGCCAAATGGGAAAACGTTAGACCAAATACAGAAATATCTCACGCAAACATATGAAAAGTAGAAAACGTTGTTAGCCAAAGGGGGAAAACCAAGGTCAAGTAGGAAAATGTGTTACCCAAATGTGAAAAACGTCAGCCAAATACAGAAATATCACGTCCACACTTATGAAAACCGGGGAATATTTGTTAGCTAAATAGGAAAAAAGATTAACCAGGTAGGAAAATATGTTAGCCAAATGGAGAAAAATAGCAGCCAAAGAAAGAAATATAGCGTCCAGACTTATAAACAGTAGGAAAATGTGTCAACCAAATGGTAAAATTATCAGCCAAAGAGAGAAATATCTAGTCCAGTCTTATAAAAAGTAGAAAAATGTGTCAACCAAATGGTAAAAATGTGAGATGTGATCACCGATGACAGTCGATGGAGACGTAACAGCTATCGGGTAACATACCTATACAGCGACGAGTGGCTAGCGCATGTTATCAGATTATAATATTACAAACGAACACAACACACTGCCCCGACTCAGCCTTAGGTAATGAATGTAACATGGCATGTCAGTGTCCACTATCATAAGAAGCAACGTTATCACGTACCAAATTAGACATGTACACGTCCACTACCTCTCTGTGTGTCTGTACGGAACTACGGAACTCTACAACGTTCCCCAGAAACACATTAAAACGTTAATATATGTTTTACAACTTGTCTGCTCAGTCCCACTCTTCACAGCTGGACAAAACTACAGCTTCTATGTACCACTTCAACTTTCAAATAAGAAAATATGTTAACCAAAATAGAAAAATATAGCAGTCAAACTTATAAATAGCTCGGCCATACATATGAAAAGTAGGAAACATTGTTAACCAAATGTGAAGAAAATATCGTCCAGAGAGAGAAATAGTTCAACTAAACTTATAAATAGATCACCAAATTTATGAAAAGTAGGAACATTGTCAGCCAAATGGGAAAAAAGTTAGGCCAAATACAGAAATATCTCAACCAAACTTATGAAAAGTTGGAAACTTTGTTAGCCAAAGGGGAAAACCCAGGTCAACCAGGAAAATCTGTTACCCAAATGTGAAAAAGGTCGACCAAATAGAGAAATCGCTCGGCCTCACTTATGAAAACTAGAAAAAATTTGTTAGCCAAAATAGGAAAAATATTGGCCAAGTAGGAAAATTTGCTAGCCTAATGTGAAAAAATATCAACCAAAGAGAGAAATATCTCGTCCAGACTTATAAAAACCAGGAAAATGTGTCAACCAAAAGGGGAAAATGTCAGCCAAATACAGAAATATCTCAACCAAACGTATAAAAAAGTAGAAAAATGTTAACCAAACGGGAAATATATTGATCAAGTAAGAAAATGTGTTAGTCAAAGAGGAAAATTTTGAACAAGTAACGAAATACATCGTTCAAACTTATAAAATGTGTTAACCAAATGTGAAAAAAATATATCATCCAAAGAGAGAAATAGTTCAACTACACTTATAAATAGATCAGCCAAAGTTATGAAAAGTAGGAAAAGTGTCAGCGAAATGGTAAAATGTTAGGCCAAAATACAGAAATATCTCAGCCAAACTTATGAAAAGTAGGAAACTTTGTTAGCCAGAGGGGGAAAACCTAGGTCAAGTAGGAAAATCTGTTAATCAAATGTGAAAAATGTCGGCCAAATACAGAAATATCACGTTTACACTTATGAAAACTAGGAAAAATTGTTAGCCAAATAGGAAAAAAAAATATTGGCCAACTAGGAAAATTTTTCATTCAAAGAGATAAATATCTCGTCCAGACTTATAAAAAGTGGGGCAAATATGTCAACCAAAGGTGAAAATGTCGGCCAAATACAGAAATATCTCATCTAAACTTATGAAATGTTGGAAACTTTGCTAACCAAAATGTGAAAGATATTGACAAAGTAGGAAAAATGTGTTAGTCAAAGAGGAAACATATTGAACAAGTAACGAAATACATCGTTCAATCTTATGAAAAGTAGCAAACTTTGTTAACCAAATGTGAAAAAATATCAGCCAAAAAGAGGAATATCTCGTCCAAACTAATAAAAAGTAGGAGAATTGTCAGCCAAATGGGAAAACAATGTCGACCAAAGACAGAAATATCTCACCCAAACTTATGAAAAGTAGGAAACTTTGTTAGCCAAAGGGAAAAAACTTAGGTCAAATAGGAAAATATGTTAGCCAAATGTGAAAAAATGTCGGCCAAATACAGAAATATCTCGTCCACACTTATGAAAACTAGGAAAATTTGCGGGTCAAAGAGGAAAAATATTGGCCAAGTAGGAAAATTTGATAGCCATATGTGAAAAAAAAATATCAGCCAAAGAGAGAAATATATAAAATAAACTTATAAAAAGTAGGAAAATTTGTTACCCAAATGGGAAAAATGTTAGCCAAGTAAAGAAATAACGCGTCCACACTTATAAAAAGTAGGACAATTTGTTTACCAAAGGGGAAATCGTCGCTCAAATACAGAAATAGCTCGTTCAAACTTATAAAAAGTAGGAAAATTTGTTATCGAAATGGGGAAAAATCTTGGCCAAGTAAGAAAATTTTGTTAGCCAAATGGGAAACATATTGACCAAGTAACGAAACGCATCGGCCAAATGTATAAAAATTCAGAAACTTTATTAACCAATGGTGAAAAAATATCGACCAAAGAGAGAAATATTTCAACTAAACTTATTAAAAAAATAAAAAAAATTGTCAGCCAAATAGGAAAAAGTTCGGCCAAACACAGAAATAGCTCAACCAAATTTATAAAAAGAAGGGGAAAATTGACCAAGTAACGAAATATCTCGACAAAACTTATGAAAAGTAGGAATTTTTGTTAGCCAAATAGAAAAAAATCTTGGCCATGTAAGAATGGTTGTTAACCAAATGGGGAAAATATGGTATACGTAACGAAATACCTCGTCCACACTTATGAAAAATAGGAAACTTTGGTAACCAAAGATAAAAAAAAATAAGGGTTGACCACAATAGGAAATATCGCATCAAACTTATGAAAATTATGAAACTTTGTGAACCAAAGGGCGAAATCTTGGCCAAGTAAGAAAAGGTACCAAAGGTGAAAAGTTTAGCCAAATTTCAAACCAAACTTATACAAATCTCAGTCAAAACATATGAAAAGTAGAAAATTTTGTTAACCAAACGTGAAAAGTTTGGCCAACTTTCACCCAAACTTATGAAAAGTGGGAAATTTTGTTGTCCAGACGTGAAAAGTGTGACCAATTTTTCAACCAAACTTATGAAAAGTAGGAAACCGTGTTAACCAAATGTGAAAAATTTTGATTCAAAGAGAGAAATATCTCGTCCAAACTTATTAAAAAAATAGGAAAATTATCGGCCAAATGGGAAAACGTTAGACCAAATACAGAAATATCTCACCCAAACATATGAAAAGTAGAAAACGTTGTTAGCCAAAGGGGGAAAACCAAGGTCAAGTAGGAAAATGTGTTACCCAAATGTGAAAAACGTCAGCCAAATACAGAAATATCACGTCCACACTTATGAAAACCGGGGAATATTTGTTAGCCAAATAGGAAAAAAGATTGACCAGGTAGGAAAATATGTTAGCCAAATGGAGAAAAATAGCAGCCAAAGAAAGAAATATAGCGTCCAGACTTATAAACAGTAGGAAAATGTGTCAACCAAATGGTAAAATTATCAGCCAAAGAGAGAAATATCTAGTCCAGTCTTATAAAAAGTAGAAAAATGTGTCAACCAAATGGTAAAAATGTGAGATGTGATCACCGATGACAGTCGATGGAGACGTAACAGCTATCGGGTAACATACCTATACAGCGACGAGTGGCTAGCGCATGTTATCAGATTATAATATTACAAACGAACACAACACACTGCCCCGACTCAGCCTTAGGTAATGAATGTAACATGGCATGTCAGTGTCCACTATCATAAGAAGCAACGTAATCACGTACCAAATTAGACATGTACACGTCCACTACCTCTCTGTGTGTCTGTACGGAACTACGGAACTCTACAACGTTCCCCAGAAACACATTAAAACGTTAATATATGTTTTACAACTTGTCTGCTCAGTCCCACTCTTCACAGCTGGACAAAACTACAGCTTCTATGTACCACTTCAACTTTCAAATAAGAAAATATGTTAACCAAAATAGAAAAATATAGCAGTCAAACTTATAAATAGCTCGCCCATACATATGAAAAGTAGGAAACATTGTTAACCAAATGTGAAGAAAATATCGTCCAAAGAGAGAAATAGTTCAACTAAACTTATAAATAGATCACCAAATTTATGAAAAGTAGGAACATTGTCAGCCAAATGGGAAAAAAGTTAGGCCAAATACAGAAATATCTCAACCAAACTTATGAAAAGTTGGAAACTTTGTTAGCCAAAGGGGAAAACCCAGGTCAACTAGGAAAATCTGTTACCCAAATGTGAAAAAGGTCGACCAAATAGAGAAATCGCTCGGCCTCACTTATGAAAACTAGAAAAAATTTGTTAGCCAAAATAGGAAAAATATTGGCCAAGTAGGAAAATTTGCTAGCCTAATGTGAAAAAATATCAACCAAAGAGAGAAATATCTCGTCCAGACTTATAAGAACTAGGAAAATGTGTCAACCAAAAGGGGAAAATGTCAGCCAAATACAGAAATATCTCAACCAAACGTATAAAAAAGTAGAAAAATGTTAACCAAACGGGAAATATATTGATCAAGTAAGAAAATGTGTTAGTCAAAGAGGAAAATTTTGAACAAGTAACGAAATACATCGTTCAAACTTATAAAATGTGTTAACCAAATGTGAAAAAAAATATATCATCCAAAGAGAGAAATAGTTCAACTACACTTATAAATAGATCAGCCAAAGTTATGAAAAGTAGGAAAAGTGTCAGCGAAATGGTAAAATGTTAGGCCAAAATACAGAAATATCTCAGCCAAACTTATGTAAAGTAGGAAACTTTGTTAGCCAGAGGGGGAAAACCTAGGTCAAGTAGGAAAATCTGTTAATCAAATGTGAAAAATGTCGGCCAAATACAGAAATATCACGTTTACACTTATGAAAACTAGGAAAAATTGTTAGCCAAATAGGAAAAAAAAATATTGGCCAACTAGGAAAATTTTTCATTCAAAGAGATAAATATCTCGTCCAGACTTATAAAAAGTGGGGCAAATATGTCAACCAAAGGTGAAAATGGCCAAATACAGAAATATCTCATCTAAACTTATGAAATGTTGGAAACTTTGCTAACCAAAATGTGAAAGATATTGACAAAGTAGGAAAAATGTGTTAGTCAAAGAGGAAAAATATTGAACAAGTAACGAAATACATCGTTCAATCTTATGAAAAGTAGCAAACTTTGTTAACCAAATGTGAAAAAATATCAGCCAAAAAGAGGAATATCTCGTCCAAACTTATAAAAAGTAGGAGAATTGTCAGCCAAATGGGAAAACAATGTCGACCAAAGACAGAAATATCTCACCCAAACTTATGAAAAGTAGGAAACTTTGTTAGCCAAAGGGAAAAAACTTAGGTCAAATAGGAAAATATGTTAGCCAAATGTGAAAAAATGTCGGCCAAATACAGAAATATCTCGTCCACACTTATGAAAACTAGGAAAATTTGCGGGTCAAAGAGGAAAAATATTGGCCAAGTAGGAAAATTTGATAGCCATATGTGAAAAAAAAAATCAGCCAAAGAGAGAAATATATAAACTAAACTTATAAAAAGTAGGAAAATTTGTTACCCAAATGGGAAAAATGTTAGCCAAGTAAAGAAATAACGCGTCCACACTTATAAAAAGTAGGACAATTTGTTTACCAAAGGGGAAATCGTCGCTCAAATACAGAAATAGCTCGTTCAAACTTATAAAAAGTAGGAACATTTGTTATCGAAATGGGGAAAAATCTTGGCCAAGTAAGAAAATTTTGTTAGCCAAATGGGAAACATATTGACCAAGTAACGAAACGCATCGGCCAAATGTATAAAAATTCAGAAACTTTGTTAACCAATGGTGAAAAAATATCGACCAAAGAGAGAAATATTTCAACTAAACTTATTAAAAAAATAAAAAAAAATTGTCAGCCAAATAGGAAAAAGTTCGGCCAAACACAGAAATAGCTCAACCAAATTTATAAAAAGAAGGGGAAAATTGACCAAGTAACGAAATATCTCGACAAAACTTATGAAAAGTAGGAATTTTTGTTAGCCAAATAGAAAAAAATCTTGGCCAAGTAAGAATGGTTGTTAACCAAATGGGGAAAATATGGTATACGTAACGAAATACCTCGTCCACACTTATGAAAAATAGGAAACTTTGGTAACCAAAGATAAAAAAAAAAAAATAAGGGTTGACCACAATAGGAAATATCGCATCAAACTTATGAAAATTATGAAACTTTGTGAACCAAAGGGCGAAATCTTGGCCAAGTAAGAAAAGGTGTTAACCAAAGGTGAAAAGTTTAGCCAAATTTCAAACCAAACTTATACAAATCTCAGTCAAAACATATGAAAAGTAGAAAATTTTGTTAACCAAACGTGAAAAGTTTGGCCAACTTTCACCCAAACTTATGAAAAGTGGGAAATTTTGTTGTCCAGGCGTGAAAAGTGTGACCAATTTTTCAACCAAACTTACGAAAAGTAGGAAACTTTGTTAACCAAATGGTAAAAATCTTGGCCAAGTAAGAAAATGTGTTAACCAAAGGTGAAAATTTCTGGACAAGTTTGGCCAAATTTCAAACAAAACTCATAAAAAGGTAGGAAACTTTGTTAACCAAAGGTGAAAAGTTTGAGCAAAAAGTTCATCGAAACTTATAAAAGTAGGAAACTTTTTTAACCAACTTCAACAATAAAATTGTACAAAAAATTAACAATTAAATTTCTCTTTATGTTTCCAACTTGAATGTTTCATGTAGAAATTTAATTCCAAACTTTTCTCGTTTGGTTAACAAAATTTTCTACTTTTTATATGTTTTGACTGAGATTTGTATAAGTTTGGTTTGAAATTTGGCTAAACTTTTCACCTTTGGTTAACACCTTTCCTTACTTGGCCAAGATTTCGCCCTTTGGTTCACAAAGTTTCATAATTTTCGTAAGTTTGATGCGATATTTCCTATTGTGGTCAACCCTTATTTTTTTTTTATCTTTGGTTAACAAAGTTTCCTATTTTTCATAAGTGTGGACGAGGTATTTCGTTACGTATATCATATTTTCCCCATTTGGTTAACAACCATTCTTACTTGGCCAAGATTTTTTTCTATTTGGCTAACAAAAATTCCTACTTTTCATAAGTTTTGTCAAGATATTTCGTTACTTGGTCAATTTTCCCCTTCTTTTTATAAATTTGGTTGAGCTATATGTCTGTGTTTGGCCGAACTTTTTCCTATTTGGCTGACAATTATTTTTTTTTTTTTTTTTTTTATAAGTTTAGTTGAAATATTTCTCTCTTTGGTCGATATTTTTTCACCATTGGTTAACAAAGTTTCTGAATTTTCATACATTTGGCCGATACGTTTCGTTACTTGGTCAATATGTTTCCCATTTGGCTAACAAAATTTTCTTACTTGGCCAAGATTTTTTCCCATTTCGATAACAAATTTTCCTACTTTTTATAAGTTTGAACGAGCTATTTCTGTATTTGAGCGACGATTTCCCCTTTGGTAAACAAATTGTCCTACTTTTTATAAGTGTGGACGCGTTATTTCTTTACTTGGCTAAAATTTTTCCCATTTGGGTAACAAATTTTCCTACTTTTTATAAGTTTAGTTTATATATTTCTCTCTTTGGCTGATATTTTTTTTTTTCACATATGGCTATCAAATTTTCCTACTTGGCCAATATTTTTCCTCTTTGACCAGCAAATTTTCCTAGTTTTCATAAGTGTGGACGAGATATTTCTGTATTTGGCCGACATTTTTTCACATTTGGCTAACATATTTTCCTATTTGACCTAAGTTTTTTCCCTTTGGCTAACAAAGTTTCCTACTTTTCATAAGTTTGGGTGAGATATTTCTGTCTTTGGTCGACATTGTTTTCCCATTTGGCTGGCAATTCTCCTACTTTTTATAAGTTTGGACGAGATATTCCTCTTTTTGGCTGATATTTTTTCACATTTGGTTAACAAAGTTTGCTACTTTTCATAAGATTGAACGATGTATTTCGTTACTTGTTCAATATGTTTCCTCTTTGACTAACACATTTTTCCTACTTTGTCAATATCTTTCACATTTTGGTTAGCAAAGTTTCCAACATTTCATAAGTTTAGATGAGATATTTCTGTATTTGGCCGACATTTTCACCTTTGGTTGACATATTTGCCCCACTTTTTATAAGTCTGGACGATATATTTATCTCTTTGGTTGATATTTTTTCACATTTGGTTAACAAGTTTTCCTACTTGGCCAATACTTTTCCTGTTTGGCTAACAAATTTTCCTAGTTTTCATAAGTGTGGATGAGAAGTTTCTGTATTTAGCCGACATATTTCATATTTGGGTAACAGAATTTCCTACTTGACTTAGATTTCCCCCCTCTGGCTAACACATTTTCTTCTTGGTCAATATCTTTCCCATTTGGTTAACAATGTTTCCTAGGTTTTGTATGTTTTGTTGAGATATTTCTGTATTTGGCCGACCTTTTTGTACCATTTGGTTGACACATTTTCCTATCTTTTATAAGTGTGGACGAGCTATTTTCCCTTTGAATGAAAAATTTTCCTAGTTGGCCAATATTTTTTTCCCCTATTTGGCTAACAATTTTTCGTAGTTTTCATAAGTGTAAACGTGATATTTCTGTATTTGGCCGACATTTCTCACATTTGATTAACAGATTTTCCTACTTGACCTAGGTTTTTCCCCTCTGGCTAACAAAGTTTCCTACTTTTCATAAGTTTGGCTGAGATATTTCTGTATTTTGGCCTAACATTTTACCATTTCGCTGACACTTTTCCTACTTTTCATAACTTTGGCTGATCTATTTATAAGTGTAGTTGAACTATTTCTCTCTTTGGATGATATATTTTTTTTCACATTTGGTTAACACATTTTCCTACTGTTCATAAGTTTGAACGATGTATTTCGTTACTTGTTCAATATTTTTCCTCTTTGACTAACACATTTTTCCTACTTTGTCAATATCTTTCACATTTTGGTTAGCAAAGTTTCCAACATTTCATAAGTTTAGATGAGATATTTCTGTATTTGGCCGACATTTTCACCTTTGGTTGACATATTTGCCCCACTTTTTATAAGTCTGGACGAGATATTTATCTCTTTGAATGAAAAATTTTCCTAGTTGGCCTATATTTTTTTTTCCTATTTGGCTAACAATTTTTCCTAGTTTTCATAAGTGTAAACGTGATATTTCTGTATTTGGCCGACATTTTTCACATTTGATTAACAGATTTTCCTACTTGACCTAGGTTTTCCCCCTCTGGCTAACAAAGTTTCCTACTTTTCATAAGTTTGGCTGAGATATTTCTGTATTTTGGCCTAACATTTTACCATTTCGCTGACACTTTTCCTACTTTTCATAACTTTGGCTGATCTATTTATAAGTGTAGTTGAACTATTTCTCTCTTTGGATGATATATTTTTTTTCACATTTGGTTAACACATTTTATAAGTTTGAACGATGTATTTCGTTACTTGTTCAAAATTTTCCTCTTTGACTAACACATTTTCTTACTTGATCAATATATTTCCCGTTTGGTTAACATTTTTCTACTTTTTTATACGTTTGGTTGAGATATTTCTGTATTTGGCTGACATTTTCCCCTTTTGGTTGACACATTTTCCTAGTTCTTATAAGTCTGGACGAGATATTTCTCTCTTTGGTTGATATTTTTTCACATTAGGCTAGCAAATTTTCCTACTTGGCCAATATTTTTCCTATTTTGGCTAACAAATTTTTTCTAGTTTTCATAAGTGAGGCCGAGCGATTTCTCTATTTGGTCGACCTTTTTCACATTTGGGTAACAGATTTTCCTAGTTGACCTGGGTTTTCCCCTTTGGCTAACAAAGTTTCCAACTTTTCATAAGTTTGGTTGAGATATTTCTGTATTTGGCCTAACTTTTTTCCCATTTGGCTGACAATGTTCCTACTTTTCATAAATTTGGTGATCTATTTATAAGTTTAGTTGAACTATTTCTCACTTTGGACGATATTTTCTTCACATTTGGTTAACAATGTTTCCTACTTTTCATATGTATGGCCGAGCTATTTATAAGTTTGACTGCTATATTTTTCTATTTTGGTTAACATATTTTCTTATTTGAAAGTTGAAGTGGTACATAGAAGCTGTAGTTTTGTCCAGCTGTGAAGAGTGGGACTGAGCAGACAAGTTGTAAAACATATATTAACGTTTGTAATGTGTTTCTGGGGAACGTTGTAGAGTTCCGTAGTTCCGTACAGACACACAGAGAGGTAGTGAACGTGTACATGTCTAATTTGGTACGTGATAACGTTGCTTCTTATGATAGTGGACACTGACATGCCATGTTACATTCATTACCTAAGGCTGAGTCGGGGCAGTGTGTTGTGTTCGTTTGTAATATTATAATCTGATAACATGCGCTAGCCACTCGTCGCTGTATAGGTATGTTACCCGATAGCTGTTACGTCTCCCTCGACTGTCATCGGTGATCACATCTCACATTTTTACCATTTGGTTGACACATTTTTCTACTTTTTATAAGACTGGACTAGATATTTCTCTCTTTGGCTGATAATTTTACCATTTGGTTGACACATTTTCCTACTGTTTATAAGTCTGGACGCTATATTTCTTTCTTTGGCTGCTATTTTGCTCCATTTGGCTAACATATTTTCCTACCTGGTCAATCTTTTTTCCTATTTGGCTAACAAATATTCCCCGGTTTTCATAAGTGTGGACATGATATTTCTGTATTTGGCTGACGTTTTTCACATTTGGGTAACACATTTTCCTACTTGACCTTGGTTTTCCCCCTTTGGCTAACAACGTTTTCTACTTTTCATATGTTTGGGTGAGATATTTCTGTATTTGGTCTAACGTTTTCCCATTTGGCCGATAATTTTTCCTATTTTTTATAAGTTTGGACGAGATATTTCTCTCTTTCAATGAAATTTTTCATATTTGGTTAACACGGTTTCCTACTTTTCATAAGTTTGACCGATATATTTCGTTACTTGTTCAATATTCTTCTTCTTTGACTAATACATTTTCCTAGTTGGTCAATATCTTTCCCGTTTGGTTAACAATTTTCCTACGTTTTATAGGTTTGGTTGAGCTATTTCTGTATTTGGCCGACACTTTTCACATTTGGCTATCAGAATTTTCTTACTTGACCTAGGTTTTTTTCACTTTAGCTAACAAAGTTTCCTACTTTTCATAAGTTTGGGTGAGATATTTCTGTATTTGACCTAACTTTTTTCCATTTGGCCGACAATTTTCCTACTTTTTATACGTTGGGGCGAAATATTTATCTCTTTGGGTGATATTTTTCACCTGTGGTTAACAAAGTTTCCTACTTTTCATAAGTTTGAACGATATATTTCGTTACTTGTTCAATATTATTCCTCTTTGAGTAATACCTTTTCCTAGTTGGTCAATATCGTTCCCGTTTGGTTAATTTTCCTACTTTTTATACGTTTGGGTGAGGTATTTCTGTATTTGGCCGACATTTTTCACATTTGGCTAACAGAATTTTCCTACTTGACGTACGTAGGTTTTTCCACTTTGGTTAACAAAGTTTCCTACTTTTCATAAGTTTGGGTGATATTTCTGTATTTGGCCTAACTTTTGCCAATTTGGCTGACAATTTTCCTACTTTTCATAAGTTTGGCTGATCTATTTTAAGTTTAGTTGAAATATGTCTCTCTCTCTCTCTCTCTGTCTCTCTAGACGATATTTTTTATTAACATTTTTTAACAATGTTTCCTACTTTTCATAAGTTTGGGTGAGGTATTTCTGTATTTGGCCTAACTTTTGCCAATTTGGCTGACACTTTTCCTACTTTTCATAAGTTTGGCTGATCTATTTTAAGTTTAGTTGAAATATTTCTTTCTCTGGACGATATTTTTTCACATTTGGTTAACAATGTTTCCTACTTTTCATAAGTTTGGCCAAGATATTTATAAGTTTGACCGCTATTTTTCCCCATTTTGGTTAACATATTTTCTTATTTGAATGTTGAAGTGGTACATAGAAGCTGTAGTTTTGTCTGGCTGTGAAGTGTGGCACTGAGCAGACAAGTTTGAGAACAAATATTGGTCTTGGAAGTGGGTTTCTGGGGAACGAAACAAAGACCCGTATAGACACAAGGAGAGAGAGATTAGATTTTCATTTACCGATCTGAAATCATATGATGTTAGTGTTCGAGCACTTATCTAGCTACGCATCCACTCACCCACCCCTTAACCTCTAATTTCACTAAGCCATATCCACTACAACGAATAATACAGGTCACCTATAGTTTTAAAATATTTTCCTTTGTACCCGTATGCTAATAGTGTATATACCACTCACCCTCTACATATCACTAATAACCACTATCCACCCCTGACAACGAATAACACTATGCCGTACCCACTACAACCACTAATACCAACCATCTTTACTTTTTAAATTTTTCATTTATAACCCATATGATAATACTGTATATACCACTACGACCCTCTAACTAGCACTAACAATCTCTACCCACTCTTTATCAACGAATGACACCAAGCCATACCCACAGCAACCAATATTACCAGCCATCTTTACATTTTAATGTTTTCATGTGTAACCTATGATGATAGTGTATAGGCCATTACACCACTCTATAGATCACTAAAACTATCGTCTGTCAAGACGGCAATGTGCCAATGGTAGATCACTAATAACTGGCATCCACCCCATATCACCGAGTTTCACTATGCCATACCCTATGCCACAGCAATCGAGTTTCACTAAGCCATACCCATTACAACCAATAATACCGGCCATCATTACATTTTAAGGTTTTCATTTGTAACCGTATGATGAAAGTGTATAGGCCATTACATACCTCTATAGATCACTAATAACTGGTATCCATCCTTATCACCGAGTTTCACTAAGCCATACCCACATCAATCGAGTTTCACTAAGCCATACCCACAGCAACTAATAATACCGGCCATCATTACATTTTAAGGTTTTCCTTTGTAACCGTATGATGATAGTGTATAGGCCAATACATCACTATACAGATCACTAATAGTCGCTACCCACCCCTTACCAACGAATTTCACTAAGCCATACCCGCTGCAATCAATATTATCGGCCCTTTTTTACTTTTTAAGGTTTTCATTTGTAAGCTGTGTGATGATAGTGTATAGGCCACTACAACACTCTACAAATCACTAATAGCTGCTACCCACCCCTCACCAACGAATTTCTCTAAGCTATACCCGCTAAAATCAATAATATCGACCATCTTTACATTTTAAGGTTTTAATTTGTAACCCTGTGATGATAGTGTTTAAACCCGAACCGCCTAGCCTCACCCCACGCGCCCACCCCCTCGCCACCACCCCTGCACCCCGTCGTTATTTATTTTTATTTTTATTTATTTTATTTTATTTTTAATAATTAATTAAAAATTTTTATACACTCACTCAATAGTTATCTGCCCTTAGAAACATAAAATCTTAGAATTATCGCCCCTACATACCCACCCAACTACATGACCGAGGGGGAGTGAAAATCAGCCGAGGTCAAGGTTAATCCGGATTAATCCGGCATATGATACCCAAAACGTCCAAACCCTACTACTTAGAGACATGAACGCCTATTCCAGCTGGCAGGATGCTTGATGATGATGATTCTAATCCGAGGTATAAGATTCTTGATTCCGTATGTGGTGGTGCATGACAGTTCCTAGTTGTGGAGCCATTTGTCTGGTAACGATAACGAAGGAGACTCTAGCCCAGTGGTTCTCAACCTTTTTTGGCTCCTGCCCCCCTTCACCATATTTTCAGAACGTCATTCCCCCCCCCCTTTCCGTTCAAAAATTTGGCCCGTGGCCCCCCCCCCCTTCCCCGTCTTTTCAGAACGTCATTCCCCCCCTTTCATATTTCCTGTCTAAAAATCCCCCCACCCCTATACAGTATACGTGTAAAAATGTAAGGTAAATTTAATAGCACATACTAAAACAAGTCTAGACATCCACATAAAACATGATTTGTGGGTCTACTGACTTTATAAAATGAATTTTAGAAGGATGAGACGTACTTAACTGTAAAGCATGAAGGGAAAAACAATATCAAGTAATCGGTTCTTGTATTAACGCTGTCTTGAAATGGTCTTCATTCCCCCTTCCCCCCCCCCTGGAAACCCTAAAATTCCCCCCTGGGGGGGGGGGGGAATTCCCGACCGGTTGAGAACCACTGCTCTAGCCTATTAAATAGTTCGCCGGTGCTAAAACTATGTTTTCCGTAACTGTGTTCTGTAAAGCTGCATTCCGTCCATCATGTACCATGCCGGTAAACGTGGGCGGTCATGATTCGCCATTTCACACGATCACCAGAGTCGTAGATCAGTTCAGTGTTCTTGTCTCGACCATGTCACGGGGTCAAGACATCCAGATATTTTTTTCTGCCTACCCCTTGTTCTCTTCTCCTCGATCTTGCCAAATGTCACCAAGTTCTCCAATTTATTTCTTCTCACCAATCAGTCAATCATGTGCCATGCCGGTAAACGTGGGCGGTCATGATTCGCCATTTCACTCAATCACCAGAGTTGTGGATCAGCTCAGTGTTCCTGTCTCGTCCATGCCATGTGGTCAAGCCATCCAGGTATTTTCCTCACGGTCTTCCTCTTGGTCTGTTCCCTTCGATCTTGCCAGTTGTCACTAAGTTCTCCAATCCATTTATTCACATAACATGTCCCAAAAAATGTGACTGTCTACGTCTAATGTTTCTAATCAATTTACGAGTTTCATTTGTCTCCTATAGTGCTTGGTCATTGGTTTTTCTATCTGTCCATAGTATTCTTTGCATTTTCCTCAGAAACCACATTTCTGCAGCCATCAGATGTTTTTCAGCTTGACTGCACATTGTCCAAGTTTCACATCCATACAAAAGGACAGGCTCTATGTATCCCCTCAACACTCTTTTTCTCGTTTCAATTGACATCTTTTTATTGGTCAGAATGTTTTTCATCTTGCTAAAGGCTACTTTCGCCATGGCGATTCTTGTTCTAATCTCTTCTCATAACATGTCCAACAAATTTTGACTGTCTACGTCTAATCTCTCTAATCAGTTTATGATATTCATGTTTCTTATAGGACTTGGTCATTGGTTTTTCTGTCTGTCCATTCTGACTTCGCATTCTCCTCAGAAACCGCATTTCCACAGCCATCAGATATTTTTCAGCTTGACTGCTCATTGTCCACGCTTCACACCCATACAAAAAGACAGGTTCTATGTAGCACCTCAACACTCTTTGTCTCGTAGTAATTTACATCTGCTTATTAGTCAGTATGTTTTTCATCTTGCAAAAGTCTACCTTCGCCATGGCGATTCTTGTTCTAATTTCTTCAAGGCATCTCCCGTAAGATGTTATGATTGTTCCGAGATAATCGTACCGATTCACTTGTCTAAGCATATTCCCATTTACTTGTTTATTACATTGTGGTATTTCGTTCTTCCTAATTTTGACCGTGATCGGTGTTTTCTTACAATTTAATTCCTTTCCTATCTTGTACATTTCCGAAAATATTTTCACTATACAGGGAAAATAGATCTGGAGACATTACACACCCATGTCTCATACCTATCTTAATAAACTCCTGGTTGTTGCCTGGCTTCTAAGAAAGTTGTTGCTGGACTGTGGCCAAGCCGTTTGACTCGTGAGCCGAAGGTTGTGGGTTCGATTCCGGGCCGCGCCCTTCGGTTTACGAGTTAAATGTTTCGGAGACTCCCAGGGGTCGTCTCTAAAAGCTACGGAGTTCGTGCTTTGTGCGACGCTTTCCGTGCGGCGGAAAGAGACCGAGCCATATGGGATAAAACCCCGGTGCAATGAAGTCGACCCTGTCGACTTTTTTAAGCGACCTATCTTAATAGGCTGATATTGACCTACTTCTTTTTCAATCCTTATGGCAGCTTGTTGTTTCCAATATATATGTGTGTGTGTGTGTGTGTGTTTTTAAAATAAGTCTAATGTCATTCCCATAAATTTATAGATCTGCAAGCATCTCTATCATGTTGACATGTCTTACTTTATCGAAAGCCTTTGAATAGTCAATAAAGCAAATTTGTATGTCTTTGTTTACTTGTATAGAACGTTCAATTACTGTTCACAGCATATACACATTTACTGTACCCCTGTCGTCTACAAAACCACATTGTTTTTCTCCTATTTCTGGTTGTATTTTCTTCTGAACTCTTTGCATGATAACTCTTCAACATGCACCAGATGACTGACTGACTGGCACCTTACTGTCTTGACGGATGATAGTATGCAAAATGGAGTTATACCTCTCCATAGCACAAAGCCTGGGCTGAATTTAGAGATCTAGAGATGTATTGTCCATGCAGCATGGTCCCTCTCTTGGCCTGCCTAGTTTACTCCAGAGAAAAGGTAACACCAATACATCTGGAGCAAGACAAGCTGCAGAAACTGCCGGATCAGCAAGAGCAATGCAATATTCTTAACTGTTAACCTGTCAGAGCTTCTATCCTGGAACAGTTGCCGACCAAGGCCTGGTCTGCCCTGCATTGACATTTAGTCTTTAGGTTGCATTTCCTCGAACTGGGATCAGGCTTGTACCCTTTCAATTGTACTCTTTCGCCCGAAACCGTTGGCACAATGTGGGGTGTCAGGTTTACATGCATCAGATACAATATAAATATATAAGAGGGTAGGTCAGAAAGTTATTATTATCTCTTTAACCGTTAATAACATACACATGAAATTTAGTCACAATGTTTATGCACATGTGAAGCAAACACTTCTACTTCTCAACATAATCCCCGTCAACGCTTTAACGGCTTTACGCCATCTTGAAAACAAGAGAATGTATCACAGATCTGTACCCAATTTTGTCCAGTTCTCGTAGCCATTTCTTAACTGCATTAATCACTCACTTGTCTTCAAACTGTGTCCCCCCCCCCCCTCTGCTGTGTGTCCACCGTGACGAGGTAGAGGGGCGTGTGTGTTCCAATGACCCCAAGAGCTATGCCAACGGTAGCACAGCTACTGGTAGGGTCACCCAAGTCGGACGGGTCAAGGGAGAGGGACCAGACGAAGAGACACACAAACCTGCTGCCTTGTAGGTAGACTGGGGACAGTCAAAGGCTAGGGAAAGCACCCCAAAAAAAAATGCTTGTCGAAATCGGATGTACTGAGCCACAGGCTTGACAAAGTAGTGCAACGTAACTTAATTCATGATGTAACAAATAAAAATTAATCGTTATGGTGCTAATCCCGCGAAGTCCCATCAGGCGGTGATAGTGCCGGGCCCCCTGCCTCGAGGGGGTCCACCCATGACTACTGGTGGTCACCTTCCCCTGTGCTGTGGAGTCAAGGCACAGAGGAGTAGATTAAGAGCTATTGACCAAATACCCCGGGCACTCAACATAATACAGTGGAATGCCGAAGGAGTTTATAACAAGAAAGTCTCCCTAACACAGTGTCTTCATAAAGATAGAATAGATGTGGCATGCATTCAAGAAACACACCTCAACGCCAATCGCAAATTCTCAGTCAGAGGATATCAGGCAACACGTTTCGACCGCGAAGGATACAAAGGAGGAGTTCTAATACTTACACGAAATACTATACCTTGCAGCGAAGTATCTGTGATCTCTGACAACCAAACGGAAATTATAGGTGTTGATATAATGATAAAGGACATGAAAATAAGAATCTACAATCTGTATAGCCAGGCAGATAAGGATCTTACACTCTCAAACATGAAAATAACGACACAAACTGCATTATTGTCGAAGACTTTAATAGCCGTTCAGAATACCCAGATACTGACAAAAGAGGAGATGAAGTGAAGGACTGGGAAATAGACTCGAATCTCCATCTACTCAACAAAGCGGATGGCACACCGAGCTTCTACTCCAGAAGATGGTTTACCACTTATACTCTAGACTTAGCTTTCTGCACAGGAGACATCCTCCACAAAATCGATCGCCATGTGCTTGACCAATTAGCAGGTAGTGACCACAGACCAATCAAGCTTGTAATGAATATGGAGTATGTTCCACAGGAGCAAAAGCCTTTGCCCCGCTGGAATTACAAACGAGCAGATTGGGACAGATTTGCCATACTAACAGACAAATATTGTGAAAACATAAATACACGATATGGCAACATAAAGCAAATGGTTGAAAGTCTAAACAGAGCAATAATACAGGCGGCCACTGAGTCTATTCCAAGAGGAGCGAGGAAAAATTACAAACCATTCTGGACTGAAGAACTACAAATTTTGGAGTACAAAGTTGAAGATGCCAGGAAGACAGCAGAGAGAGAACAAACAACTGAAGCGAACATCTCTCTCAAAGCCATCTCAGCAAAATATAAAAGAACAGTAAATCAAACAACAAGAGATTGTTGGAGGGAAAAAACAGAAAACCTGAATTTTGACAGGGATGGAAACAAACTATGGAAACTAGTGAAAGCCATGAACAATAAAGGACCTAGAAACAAAGAGATAACAATTAAACAAGGAGATGCCTTGCTGACAGGAAAAAAGGCTGCAAAGCACTAATGGTGCAAACCACATTGATATTACAATCGAACAGAAGAAAGCAATCAAAGACAAACAGATGCATCATAGTAATACAGAGACAGCAGCAGAATGTATTTTGGCAAATCTAACAATGGAAGAAATGGAACAGGCAATGAATACCCTAAAAATGAAGAAATCAACCAGAGAGGGTGGAATCACAAATGAAATGCTAATAGGACTAGGCACTAAGGCAAAAAAGAAACTACTAGCAGTCCTAAATTACAGCTGGAAGAGAGGAATAGTCCCACAGGCATGGACGGAAGCTATACTAATACCAGTCCCAAAGAAAGGAAAAGACCTGGAAGAACCAAATGGCTAGTGACCTATCAGTCTACTTAGCTGTGTAGGAAAATTAATGGAACGCATTATCAATGGCAGGATAACATGGCATCTGGAAGAAAACCAATTCTTAACACCACATCAAGCAGGATTCAGAAAGTACAGATCCACTGAAGATCAAATAACCTATATAGCTCAGGAAATAGAGGATGCCTTCTAAGAGAAAAAGCACACACTAGCGGTTTGGATAGATTTAGAAAAAGCATTTGATAAAGTATGGAAGGAAGGACTGAAAGTAAAACTGCAAAAAATTCATGTTTGTGGGAAAATGTATAAATGGATCAGCCACTACCTTGAGAACAGAACTGCCAGGACAAAAGTACAAGGACAAACCAGCAAAATGATGCTGTTGGAGCAAGGTGTCCCCAAGGAGGAGTTCTTTCACCAACAAATTTCCTAGCATATACAAATGACATCACGGAAAAGTTTCCAGCTAGAGTACACACATCCTCTTTTGCAGATGACCTAGCCATATGGACATCTGAAGAATATATTAGTACAGCTAACAGCAGAATACAGCAAGCCTTATTAGCGCTAGAGGACTGGTCAAAATCATGGCTAGTGAAGATAAGTGAGGAGAAAACAACATGCACAGTGTTCTCCCTCTCAAATAAAACTCAGCAACCTAAGCTGGTATTGAATGGGAAAATATTGCGCCATGAAGAAAATCCAAACTATCTAGGAGTCACCTTTGATCGTCGCCTGACATGGAAGACACAGGTTGAGAAAAATCGAACAAGAGCAAGGCAAAGAATGGCAATCATGAAAAAGCTTGCTGGTACAACATGGGGAGCAGATGAGAAAGTTCTTAAGAAGTCATATACTTGACGGGTGAAGCCAGTACTAGAATATGGCTTTGCAGCTTGGGCAACAGCAGCTAAGTCAAACTTTAACAAAATAAATAGAGTCCAAAATCAAGGAATGTGAATCATAACTGGAAGCCTGAAGATAATGCCTATTAATGAACTAGAAAAGATCACTTGTTTACAACCAATGCAGGATAGAAGAGATAGCAGAGCCCAGCAACAAGCAGAAAAATTTAGAAGATTGACAGACCACCCTATGTATAACAGGTTTAATGGTTTTGGAAAGGGAAGACTGAAGCGTAGCAACTTTGTAGAAACTGCAAAACGAAAGATTAGGGCAGATCCAATACTTAAAATATCAACAGTCAAACCCATTTACAATGTACACAAGTTCCCAGCTTGGAGACAGCAGCCTGAGATGATAGAAAACATTCCTGGTATTGAGAAAAAGAACACTCAGAATGAAACTGAAAGAAGAAAAATAACCCTCAGCTACATAAAAGAACATTACCCAAGCAGCAATTGGACCCATGCATATAGAGATGGATCAGCCAAAGATTCAATTAAAAATGGAGGAGGAGGAATTCTCCTTAATTTAAAAAAATGGAGTGATAAAAACACAGTCAGTGGCAACTGGAAAATTTTCAAGTAACTTCAAAGCGGAGGTAGAGGCTTTGAAAACTGCAGCAGAAATGCTCTTGATGGAGGAAAATAAAGTGCAGCAAATAGCTATCTTCACAGATGCAAAGTCAGCTGTCTCAATACTGAAGAGCAAAAACAGCACAGAACTAGCTGACCTAAGAGCAGCACTCCATGGTCTATGCCAGAAATCCAAAAAAGTTGTAATACAGTGGATCCCATCACGTTGCAGTATACCTGGAAATGAAGAGGCTGACAGACTAGCAAAAGAGGGTGGATGATTACCACAGCCTGACATAGACATAACCTATAATGAGGCAAAAAGGTTTATAAAAAGCACTTATAGAACCAAATGGGAATCAGAGCATCCAGGCCACCAGAAGGGTGATGCATATTACAAACTCGACCGAAGAGAACAAGTAGCAATCTTCAGACTCCGCACAGGACATAACAGGCTGAAACACCACTTGTTCAATAAACTAAAGATAGGAGATACCGATGAATGTAATTGTGGAACTGGTAAAATGACAGCTAAACATTTGCTGCAGGAGTGCCCAATATATGCAGAACAGAGAAAGATATTTTGGCCCACGCCTGCTACATTTGAGGACAAGCTCTATGGAGATATCAACAAGCTCAAGTTGACTACAGCTTACTTTAACTACATTCAGGTTGACATCTAAAGGTGCATGAAGATGTATTTAGGCTGCCACACTTCATACCACAGGTATGTCGGTTACAAAAGCGTCCCAGAGGCATGAAATGGAATATTGCTTGGATAGCAAATCCATTACGCGAAAAGTCCGAGTGTGGGCTTCATAAAAGGTGGAAAAAGTGTCCTAGTGGCACGAAATGGAATATTGCTTGGATAGCAAATCCATTATGTGGAAAGTCTTAATCGAAAGCTCACTGTGTGGATGTCATCTGCAGACTGCATACTTCTGGTTTCCGGAGGAACAGCCTATGGTGAACGGAAGGCCCAATATACGGAAGTAAGGCTAAGCAGCTATGTGCAGGACGTGACGATTCCTTGGGTGAGCCCAGTACCAGAGCGCTGTGTGATGGCTCTGCAAGTATGGAAGCCTCCTTGGATGGCGGAGAATGCCCATGGTCTGCCCCTGCCTTCCCTTGAGGGTTGACCAGGATGTCTTTGGCTGTTCTATATGGGCCAGCTAGGATGGGGGATAACACCACAACAGTGAGATTCAAACGTCCTAAGAAACCCCCGGATAGGTTAACCCGGTCAACAAATGCCCGCAGAAGTCGGATGTGTCGGCCTAATGGCGCAAGAACGCAGCTCTGCTGTAAACAGGCACAATGCAGTCACATCCGAAAAAAATAATCCGGATGAACGCAGAAGAAGAAGAAGAAGAAGAAGAAGAAGAAGAAGAAGAACACTCAGAATGAAACCGAAAGAAGAAAAATAACCCTAAACTACATAAAAGAACATTACCCAAGCAGCAATTGGACCCATGCATATGCAGATGGATCAGCCAAAGATTCAATTAAAAATGGAGGAAAAGGAATTCTCCTTAATTTAAAAAATGGAGTGATAAAAACACAGTCCCCCGGGAAGGTTAACCCGGTCAACAAATGCCCGCAGAAGTCGGATGTGTCGGCCTAACGGCGCAAAAACGCAGCTCTGCTGTAAACAGGCACAACGCAATCACATCCGAAAAAAAAAACTCCGGATGAACGAAGAAGAAGAAGAAGAAGAAAAACAGTCAGTGGCAACTGGAAAATTTTCAAGTAACTTCAAAGCGGAGGTAGAGGCTTTGAAAACTGCAGCAGAAATGCTCTTGATGGAGGAAAATAAAGAGAAGCAAATAGCTATCTTCACAGATGCAAAGTCAGCTGTCTCAATACTGAAGAGCAAAAACAGCACAGAACTAGCTGACCTAAGAGCAGCACTCCATGGTCTATGCCAGAAATCCAAAAAAGTTGTAATACAGTGGATCCCATCACATTGCAGTATACCTGGAAATGAAGAGGCTGACAGACTAGCAAAAGAGGGTGGATGATTACCACAGCCTGACATAGACATAACCTATAATGAGGCAAAAAGGTTTATAAAAAGCACTTATAGAACCAAATGGGAATCAGAGCATCCAGGCCACCAGAAGGGTGATGCATATTACAAACTCGACCGAAGAGAACAAGTAGCAATCTTCAGACTCCGCACAGGACATAACAGGCTGAAACACCACTTGTTCAATAAACTAAAGATAGGAGATACCGATGAATGTAATTGTGGAACTGGTAAAATGACAGCTAAACATTTGCTTCAGGATTGCCCAATATATGCAGAACAGAGAAAGATATTTTGGCCCACGCCTGCTACATTTGAGGACAAGCTCTATGGAGATATCAACAAGCTCAAGTTGACTACAGCTTACTTTAACTACATTCAGGTTGACATCTAAAGGTGCATGAAGATGTATTTAGACTGCCACACTTCATACTACAGGTATGTCGGTTACAAAAGCGTCCCAGAGGCATGAAATGGAATATTGCTTGGATAGCAAATCCATTACGTGGAAGGTCCGAATCAAAAGCTCACTGTGTGTGCTTCGTAAAAGGTGGAAAAAGTGTCCTAGTGACACGAAATGGAATATTGCTTGGATAGCAAATTCATTATGTGGAAAGTCTGAATCGAAAGCTCATTGTGTGGATGTCATCTGCAGACTGCATTCTTCTGGTTTCCGGAGGAACAGCCTATGGTGAACGGAAGGCCCAATATATGGAAGTGAGGCTAAGCAGCCATGTGCAGGACGTGACGATTCCTTGGGTGAGCCCAGTACCAGAGCGCTGTGTGATGGCTCTGCAAGTATGGAAGCCTCCTTGGATGGTGGGGAATGCCCATGGTCTGCCCCTGTCTTCCCTTGAGGGTTGACCAGGATGTCTTTGGCTGTTCTATATGTACCAGCTAGGATGGGGGATAACACCACAACAGTGAGATTCAAACGTTCTAAGAAACCCCCGGGAAGGTTAACCCGGTCAACAAATGTCCACAGAAGTCGGATGTGTCGGCCTAACGGTGCAAGAACGCAGCTCTGCTGTAAACAGGCACAACGCAATCACGTCCGAAAAAAAAATCCGGATGAACGCAGAAGAAGAAGAAACTGTGTGCCATGGATAGCATTATTAAGGGAACCGAAAAGATGGAAGTCAAATGGTGCCAGATCTGGATTGTAAGGTGGATGGGGCAGTACATGCCACTACATTTTGTCGATTGCCTCCCTAACCCTAACCTATACACAAAGATGAAAAAACAACAAAGATTCATCTAAAAGAACACCAATTGAAACAAGTAAAGAGCTTCTAATACTTATGAAATATAATATCATCAAATGACAAATCAGAAGACGAGATCCAAAATAGATGCAATAAAGCAAACAAGCACTCTCCCGCTGTTTATCCTTCACCTCGACACCGCAAGTTGAGATGTTGATCAGCAACTCGTATCATCTCATCTTGCTCTTCTTGTATCTTTAGGATCAATAGAAATAATCATGAAAATCAGGATTAATAGAAGTAATCATGTTAATCAGGATTAATAGAACTAATCAAGTGAACCAGAATTACTAGAAGTTATCATGGGCAATGTCAAGCCGATGCAGAAGTTAAATGTTAACCCTTATATGGACACAATTATGAAAGAAATGAGGGTGACCAAAGACAAACAGGAAACAAGAGGACCTAAGTTAAACCGTGTCATCCACAATAGATTTGCTTCCAGCCGGGTGGACCCACCCCATAGAAGAAATGAACTGGCTCTCTCTCTCCATCTGTCTGACCTGCCACTAGAATGATCAACATTTAAACCTGATATCTGCTGGATGAGACTGAGTACCCATGGGTCTGTCTGACCTGCCACTAGAATGATCAACATTTAAACCTGATGACATCTGCTGGATGAGACTGAGTACTCATGGGTCTGTCCGAACACTATAATGTCAGTTCTTCATTAGCCTCATAGTTCTGGAACAGGCCAGTTAGGACAAAGGGTATTCTGCAATGTGGTTCATTCTGCTTCTTGTTATAGTCCATGCCATCTGGTGTTGATGATCAGGTCTGTCCACATCCTCCTGATTCTTCCTTTGCCAATCTTCTTATAGTCCATACCTTTTTTTCTGTCATTGAATGAATACTTTATGTGTGCCATTTGATAATGGAAAATATGCAGAGGTAGTGGGTTCAACCTCTACTTAGGGCAGATGGACTAAAATGTCGACTTCTCGTCCTTGTTATGGGGACATAAATTACAAGCGCCTATGAACTCAGGGTGGGTTCACCTAATGGCAAGGGACACTAGTAATAGGGAAGGCTAATCCACACTCAAATATCAGCTCAGTGCACTAGAAGTAGTAGCATGAGTATGGGCTACACTTGAGTTCACAGCGAGCCACGCCATATAAAATAGTCCTAATATGCCCACTGTCTTATTGATAAGTTCTCCTTTCCTTCACTGGAAATGTATTGTCATTAACTGCAATATTGTCTCGTGTATAAACTTCACTGTCGTTTTTAGTTCTCATTGATCCATAGAATTTATCTTCCACTGTTGTTTCTCTAGACCAGAAGATTGAGTTGAGCTAAGAAACGACATCACTGCACTCAAGATATTCCCACACGCCCCCCCCCCCCCTTGTTCAACAACCAGCGAAGAGTCACACTGCTAATGGTTCCAACTGCCATCTGATTGAATGTTCTCATGTCTTCCCTCTCAGTTTTGAGATTCATCCAAAGCCCCTGCCAACTGCATGCCATTTAAGCCAAAAGGTTCACCTAGATATTTGTTTTATTTTGGGCAGTCTTGAGTATGTGATCTGCTGTCTGTGGTGCCAATCTTGAATTTTGTGTACACGAGGTTGTGTAACCGATTGTCTCCTGTACTCCTACTCTCAAGATCAATCTTCATGACTTTAAGATTTTCACTAACACATATTTCACATGAAATGAATGATAATTTAACGTTTATTGCATGTCCTTTTACAATACGTCGCAACCAAACCCAGCATTTATTGGCTGTTTGTGACATACTAGGAAAGTGTACGGTCAGGTGTTTGCCATGTGAATGGTCAACGCTCATTAAAATATATTACGTTTTGCAGTAAACTGCAATCAAGCCCCCCCCCCCCCCCCCCCCCCGCTTACTTTCTAGACAACTGTATGCTCAGTAGTTTGCCATTGCTTTCTGAATGAGAAGTCAACATTTAAGCTCAACTTAACTAAGTTTTAAGCTTAACTCAACCTAAGTGCCATGGGATGATAAATCTTAGGCGACTTCCCATATCTGCCATGGGCTTATACACAGTAGTATTCCCTATGCAGCCTCCTTTTATTTGATGTACATGTATAATAGAACATGTAGGCTACCATATTAACAACTTTTAAATCAACTGTGACACACTCCTACTTCCCATTTACCTCCATCCATTATTGTTTGGTCCAAACCTACTTTTCATTTGGCACTGAATCTGTTGAACCGCCCACCTCACCATCAGCACACCGAAAGTTTAAGAGCGAGCGCTCTTATCCTTTCAACCACGCTGACGTTCATACTATTATTTAAAACAACACAAAGAGATCTGCTCCCGAATCGCCGTGGCTGACATTGAAACCTGTATTTTGGGACCATGAAACTGCATTCACTGCCACGATGCCGGCAACGTGTGTTGAATATGTTCACATTGCAGGAGAGCCTGGCGTATGATACCACATCTAGGATGAGAATGGAGGTGGAGGCAGTCATGGCAGCATACCACTGGGTGGCAGACAAACAGCACATGCAAGTCAGGATTGTAACTGACTCACAAAGTATGATGAGAAAGGTGAAAAAACAGGATGAGTGGCAGTCTTCAATTCAACAATCAAAAATAGAGCCCAGGACTTGATGGTGTGGTTAGAAAACAGCAGGCTGACAGACTAGGGTCTGTAACAGTGACATTCCATTGGTTAGAGACCACTGTATGGAGTATGTTAAGTAAGGTGGAGAGAGCAGCGTTTCATGTGGAATGGCTATCCTCGCTTCAGAGGTCACAGGTTGTGAGAATTGTATGGATTTTTTGCCTTGCCCATGCGGGGGAATGAACAAGCTGATAGGCTGGCAGGGAATGCACCTCTTGGTGGTTGATTACCTATAAACAAGGGAGAGGTGGTCGAGCACCTGTGGGACCAGGCAGATTCATAACCAGATGTGGAAAGAATGATATTGTGGGGGATCGGTAGGGGTTCTGGAAGAATCTCAAAACTGAGAGTGAAGACAAGGAGAACTTTAAATCAGACAGTGGTGGGAACAATTAGTAGTATGACTCTTTGCTGGCTGTTGAACGAGGGAATGGAGCGCGCACAAAACCCGGGAAGGTTAATTCCTGTCAACAAATGCATGAAGAAGTCGGATGTGTTGGACGAAAGGCGTAAATATCGCAGCTCAGCTGTAAACAGGCACAATGCAATTACGTCACAAACAACATTCTGGAAAACGCAGAAGAAGAAAATTACAAAACTGAAATGAATAACACAACAAAATTATTATTTTTAATTGAATTATAATTACCTAAAACACAGTGATAACATGAGATAAGCATAACCAGCTTTCACAAACCTTCACACAACTTGCAAACACACAAGGCTCCAAACATTCACACAACCTACAAACACACAAGTCCTCAAACACTTCACACATCAAGATGTGCCAATTGGCACAGGCAGCCGTGTATCTCCACAGATCCCTGTCCGTGGTGTTTTGAATAAATTCTATTGATGATATTGCTTCACACCGCCGTCTGTCCACCCAGCAACATTTCTCTCTGTCTATCCCTGCCTCTTCAGGCTGATGATCTTTCCAGTCATCATTATTTTCTCCCCTCATCACATGACCAACGCACACGATCTCTTCTTATATTTTTACAACGTTCTACTGTCATTAGCCAGATATTCATTGTTAGTCGCTCTGGCAGCCCAACGTATTTATAAGAACATCTCATTTACCACATCTCCGTTGCCTGAAAGCTCCTCTGTTCATTCAAGTTCTGTGATTCACTGCCATACAACAGAACATGTTCTATATAACATTTCAGTTCTCTTTCTGACATTCAATCTTGTTTCTTTCTGTTGTCCTTCAATGTCCTATGCCATTAGGCATCACAGGCTCGTTTGATGATTGCTTTACAGACTAGGGCTCGCTCGGTCGCTTGGTTGGTATCTAAGATGTTCAGGGTCTTGGTGTTGGTGATGCTGTCAATCCATCTTTTTCGTGGTCTTCCCCTGCCCCTTGATGTTTCCATTTTCATATTGTATGCTCTTGCTGCCGGTGACATTGGGTTCATTCTCACTAGAGGCCGAACCAATTAAATCTGTGCCTATCAATGAATTTAACAACTGGTAATGCTCCAATTGTTTTATAGATCTCATTTCTAATGTGACCCTTTCTTGATTTGCTCACTGCTTTTCTAATTCAATAACAGTGACTTATTGCCTTAGATACTTTTCAGTATCAGAAATACAGCCTTACACACAAAACACAAACTTTCAAAACACACACACTAGAGAATCAATCACATGACAATATGCAAACAGCCCAGACAAAACTGATTCTTTGACACCCTGATCGGGAACCACCCATAGGAACAACAATGGTGTACCTAGCTAAATAACTGATTTTAAAACATGGCTGAAAATACCAAGAAGGCATACTACACATATGCACAGAAAGAAGACTAGGTATAAATGTAGCTTGTTGGCTCTAACAGAACAGGCAACACTTTTTTCTGTTAGTGACTTAAGAATGCTGGTGCAGTAAACACCAGAAAGCTGAAATGTTGGAACCAGGGGCGCTGCTGACTAACCAATGTCACATTTTGTGTAAATCTCAACAAACATCACAAACAGTATAAATATGGGCTGATGAAACTAGACAGCTCTGCTATCATCACACAAGATTCATTAATTCATGTGTCCCTGTATCTGAGGTTACAGCACTTTCACATCAAGATGGCGTCTTCGTGTTTTCTGTTGACACCTGGAAGATAAACAGAGAAAATGTAAACGTGAGATCGTCAAAATATAGTTCAATACAGAAGATACAGTTCAGTAGAGTGTCATTCGGTAGCAAGCTGTACGTTGAAGAAAGGAAATGTAAACACGTCAGATTTTCTGATTAACATGAGAGGTGTGTGGTTGGTTGTGAATGTCATCATGAGACGTCTGATTAACTGTAAATACCATCATGTGACATGTCTGTTTGACATTAGAGATATGTGGTGGGCATGAATGCCATCATGTGTGAGATATGTGGTTAATGTGAATATCATCATATGACAACTATTTGATTGACATTAGAGATATGTGGTGGATATAAGTTTCATCATGTGATATGCCTGAAAGCTTTGGGAGAGAACTCAACAAGCTCTGTGACAGAGGCCATAGTTCATAAAGCAATGGCAAACTATTGAACGTAAACTTGCCAAGAAGTAACAAACAGCCAAAAAAAGCTGGGGTTGACTGTGACATCCTGTAAAGGATATGCAACTAACTTTAACACACTGGATCATGTTAATGTTTTTAAAAAATATGGGTCAAACTGTTGCTGGTATTTTTCTAGAACTCACGGCATGCCACTCTTTCAGTGCTTTGTCTGCCACAATAGAAAGCACAAGGACCACTCCTTCAGTGCTGTGTCTGTCCCATTAGATAGCACAAGGGCCATTCCTTCAGTGCTGTGTCTGCCACAATAGATAGCACAAGGGCCATTCCTTCAGTGCTGTGTCTGCCACAATAGATAGCACAAGGGCCATTCCTTTAGTGCTGTGTCTGCCACAATAGATAGCACAAGGGCCATTCTTTCAGTGCTGTGTCTGCCCTGATAGATAGCACGAGGGCCATTCCTTCAGTGCTGTGTCTGCCCTGATAGATAGCACGAGGGCCATTCCTTCAGTGCTGTGTCTGCCCTGATAGATAGCACAAGGGCCATTCTTTCAGTGCTGTGTCTGCCCTGATAGATAGCACAAGGGCCATTCCTTCAGTGCTGTGTCTGCCACAATAGATAGCACAAGGGCCACTCCTTCAGTGCTGTGTCTGCCCTGATAGATAGCACAAGGGCCATTCCTTCAGTGCTGTGTCTGCCCTGATAGATAGCACAAGGGCCATTCCTTCAGTGCTGTGTCTGCCACAATAGATAGCACAAGGACCACTCCTTCAGTGCTGTGTCTGCCCTGATAGATAGCACGAGGGCCATTCCTTCAGTGCTGTGTCTACCCTGATAGATAGCACGAGGGCCATTCCTTCAGTGCTGTGTCTGCCCTGATAGATAGCACGAGGGCCATTCCTTCAGTGCTGTGTCTGCCCTGATAGATAGCACAAGGGCCATTCCTTCAGTGCTGTGTCTGCCCTGATAGATATCACGAGGGCCATTCCTTCAGTGCTGTGTCTGCCCTGATAGATAGCACAAGGACCATTCCTTCAGTGCTGTGTCTGCCCTGATAGATAGCACAAGGGCCATTCCTTCAGTGCTGTGTCTGCCCTGATAGATAGCACGAGGGCCACAGCTTCAGTGCCGTGTCAGCCCCGATATACAGCATGAGGGCCACTCCTTCACGGTGAGGGACATCCTCCTCTGTATGACCTGAGACTGGCAATGTTTCACCTCTGTTAGGGTCTCCTGCTGGGAAACTCATCATGTGCCATTCTGGTGTGCATGGGTGGTCATGATTGGCCATCTCACACGATCATAGTTGGCCATCTCCCACGATCATAGCTGGTCATGACTGGCCATCTCACACGATCATAGCTGGTCATGATTGGCCATCTCACACGATCATAGGTGGTCATGATTGGCCATCTCACACGATCATAGATGGTCATGATTGGCCATCTCACACGATCACAAGAGCCTTGGATCTAGCCTGTATTCTTGTACCGAATATGCCATGTGGCCAAGCCATCCATATATTATTCTTGTTTCCGCCTTCCCCTCCCTCTATTCCCATCAAGTTTGCAGGTACCACTAAGTTCTGATGTTTATTTCTCCTCA
Source organism: Cepaea hortensis (assembly GCA_963921405.1). Lineage (NCBI taxonomy): Eukaryota > Metazoa > Mollusca > Gastropoda > Stylommatophora > Helicidae > Cepaea > Cepaea hortensis. Next base: position 262,188,076 of record OY992876.1, on the reverse strand, counting down.
TAATGTTTAGTTACTTACTTGCATATCCCTTACAGAACGTTCAGTCAACAACAGAATCTTTTTGGCTGTTTGTGGTTTCTTGGCAAGTTTACGTTCAGTAGTTTGCCATTGCTTTCTAAACGACCGGCACTCTTACACTGAATGAAAACCAGTGCAAGGCGGTCCACTTGCAAATTGCCCACACCTGTGTTTCAAACACATTATGTCAGATTACGAATTGCACCCTTAAGCCCTTTGCCACAGTGTCATCCCTCATTACCTAAACAAAATCTCGACTTTCTCTATTGAAGCTTTTCATTTGTTTCCTTTAGGAATTTCCCATTGCTTTTTCTGTCTGTCCGTGGCAGCCATAGCATTTTTCTCAGAAAACACATTCACTGCCATTAGATGTTTCTCATCTTGTCTGCTTATTGTCCGTACTTCACATACATACAACAGTATGGGTTCTATACGGCATGTAAATAAAAAAGCCGCTTAAAAGTCGACAGGGTCGACTTCATTGCACCGGTTTTTTTTTATCCCATATAGCTCGGTCTTTTTCTGCAGCATGGAAAGCGTCGCACAAAACACGAACTCCGTAGCTCTAGCGATGACCCACAGGAGTCTTTGAAAAATTTCACTCGTGAACCAAAGGACACAGTCAGAAATTGAACCCACAACCTTCGGAGCCAGAGTCAAACGGCTTGACCACGAAGACTCCCTATATGTTATGTAAACTTTTTTTCACTGCATTTAACAGTATTTTATTGGTGAGCATTTTTTCCATCTGGCAAAAAGCCACCTTTGTAATGGTGATTATTGTTCTGTTGTTGTTTGTCCATCAAGAAATGATGACCATTCATTTCATCCAGTGGGGTTGAAAGTTTTTAGCCGTGAGTTCTAAAATGGCTTGTAAGGTAAGAAATGTAAGAAATGTTCTTTGACAATGTGGGCAAAGAATGCTTGACGTTCCAGGAGGAGGATCTCTTGCAGTGGTTTTTCTGTCCAACCTTTTCTTCACAGCTCCTGCAGTCCTGTTTGCTTCACAAGTGACTACACCTTTGCGTAATGATGTACGCCACAAATTTGTCTTTGGCAGCAGTCTCCCAAGTGTCATGATTAATTCCAAAAGTTTATTAGTGAGATCGCCAGAGTGTCTTTAGAGCGTTTACAACGCAGCTCGCCGTAAAAAATTCATTTATGGAGCCTATAATCTGGCATGCGAGTTAAGTGACCAGCCCTGCGAATCTGATTCTTCATTAGTAGAGCGTGGATATTGGGCATGGACGCTTTTTCTAGGACTTCAATGTCTGGGATCTTGTCTTGCCATTTAATCTTCAGTAACTTCCTAAGGCAGACTGTGTGGAAGTAGTTTAATTTCCTAGCGTGTCGCTGATAAACAGTCCAGGTTTCACAAGCATATAGCAGTTGGATAATACAAATGCTTTGTGGGCTTTTAGCTTTCTTTGCAGGCTTATTCCATTTCTGTCTCATACATTCTTGTACAGTCTGCCTAAGGCCTCGCTGGCCTTGGAGATTCTTGCATTCACTTCATCAATTGTGGCAGTTTGAGACACATTGTTCTAACCCCTATAAGCCACCTTCTGTTACACGCTCTAACTGTCCCGAGAAAGTGAAATAAACCCAACTGGCAACAAAAACATCAAATGAAACGTTTCAACAAAATCTCCGTAAATGAGCAAGCAAACAAATGCCAAATGGAACAAAAAAATCTGGCAAACTAAACTTTCACCCACATGACGAGCCATTTGACGATGATGCAGCTCACTACTCCCCCTCGTTTCTTTTTTCAAAGTTATCACTCAAACACGGAAAGGGTTTGTTCTTTAGGCCTTTCACAGATTTGACGCTTTTCGGCCCTTTCTGTTTGGTTTTACAGAGACAGGAAGTGCCGTTATTTTTGCACTCGGAGCAGGTTTCCTCTTTCAGTGGGCTTGTGGTGTGGCCGCTGATGTTAGCCAGGAGCTCTCCCGTAGGCTGAATGTGTTCATGGGACTCTGTCATAAACTCATTTCTCATGTTTCGGGGCTTCTGAAATTCGGCATTTTCAAAACAACTAAACAAGGTTTTTTTTTGTTTTTTTTATGCTTCGTCAAGGAGGACATTTATGGAAACAATGGTGACTGTTTGCATAATTTTCTTATATTTTGGGAAAATTTTTGTTCAGAATGATAAGTGAGGTACATAGATTATGTGGTTCTCGACTGTTCAAAATGTAAGGGCAGTACAGCTACATGAAGTGGACAACTAGATTGTTAACAAATGGAAGAATAATACAGATATAGGAAGTGGGTGACCCGGCTTCTACCTGTTAGCCAGTTTTGGTCTCCTCTATCAATGTTGCCACAGCAGCAGCCTTACAGACTACCCTTTGTGATTTCCAGCCACGATGGGATATTTCTGTTCCTGCGTCACAATCCTATTTATGAGCTAGTTTTTTTTGTTTTTTTTTTACGTTTTACTGCACCTCGCCATCTTGACAGACGATAGTTTGTTACATTGTGCTTAAGAAAAGGCATAATAACTACAATTGATGGCAGTAGAAGACCAGGGATGGAGTTATACGTCTCCATAGATCAAAACCTTGGTTGAATTGTAGAGACCATGTGTTTCCCAATCAGAAAGGTAACACCAATATGTCTGGAACAAGACAAGCTGCAGAAGCTGTCGGATCAGCAAAGCAATGCTCTAACTGTCCGCCTGTCGAAGCTTCAATCCTAGATCAGTTGCCAACCAAGGCTTAGGGCCTGCCCTGCTACATTTAGTCTGTAGGTTGCATTTCCTTGCACCAGGATAAGGCTGGTACCCTCCCAATAGCACTCCTCAGCCCGAAGCCAGTCCCTGTACAATATTAGTATTTGTCATCCTTTTTGTCCACAAATTTTTTTGGAACATATAAGTTCAAAAGCCCACATTGTCTTTCTTCATTATTGCAAAATGGTCCGTCATACACATCCATGTTACAACAGGATAGACATGATCCATCCGAATAACCAAAGTTAGCTCAGTCAGATTGACAGTCAACATTGCTCTGTCCTCATTTCTTCTTCTTCTTCTTCGTTCATCCGGAGTTTTTTTTCGGACGTGATTGCGTTGTGCCTGTTTACAGCAGAGCTGCGTTCTTGCGCCGTTAGGCCGACACATCCGACTTCTGCGGGCATTTGTTGACCGGGTTAACCTTCCCGGGGGTTTCTTAGGACGTTTGGCTCTCACTGTTGTGGTGTTATCCCCCATCCCAGCTGGCCCATATAGAACAGCCAAAGACATCCTGGTCAGCCCTCAAGGGAAGGCAGGGGCAGACCATGGGCATTCCCCGCCATCCAAGGAGGCTTCCATACTTGCAGAGCCGACACACAGCGCTCTGGTACTGGGCTCACCCAAGGAATCGTCACGTCCTGCACATGGCTGCTTAGCCTCACTTCCGTATATTGGGCCTTCCGTTCACCATAGGCTGTTCTTCTGGAAACCAGAAGTATGCAGTCTGCAGATGACATCCACACAGTGAGCTTTCGATTCGGACTTTCCACATAATGGATTTGCTATCCAAGCAATATTCCATTTCGTGCCACTAGGACACTTTTTCAACCTTTATGAAGCCCACACAGTGAGCTTTTGGTTCGGACTTTCCACGTAATGGATTTGCTATCCAAGCAATATTCCATTTCATGCCTCTGGGGCGCTTTTGTAACCGACATACCTGTGGTATGAAGTGTGGCAGTCTAAATACTTCTTCATGCACCTTTAAATGTCAACCTGAATGTAGTTAAAGTAAGCTGCAGTCAACTTGAGCTTGTTGATATCTCCATAGAGCTTGTCCTCAAATGTAGCAGGCGTGGGCCAAAATATCTTTCTCTGTTCTGCATATATTGGGCACTCCTGCAGCAAATGTTTAGCTGTCATTTTACCAGTTCCACAATTGCATTCATCGGTATCTCCTATCTTTAGTTTATTGAACAAGTGGTATTTCAGCCTGTTATGTCCTGTGCGGAGTCTGAAGATTGCTACTTGTTCTCTTCGGTTGAGTTTGTAATATGCATCATCCTTCTGGTGACCTGGATGCTCTGATTCCCATTTGGTTCTATAGGTGCTTTTTATCAACCTCTTTGCCTCGTTATAGGTTATGTCTATGTCAGGCTGTGGTAGTCGTCCGCCCTCTTTTGCCAGTCTGTCAGCCTCTTCATTTCCAGGTATACTGCAATGTGATGGGATCCACTGTATTACAACTTTTTTGGATTTCTGGCATAGACCATGGAGTGCTGCTCTTAGGTCAGCTATTTCTGTGCTATTATTGCTCTTCAGTATTGAGACAGCTGACTTTGCATCTGTGAAGATAGCTATTTGCTTCTCTTTATTTTCCTCCATCAAGAGCATTTCTGCTGCAGTTTTCAGAGCCTCTACCTCCGCTTTGAAGTTACTTGAAAACTTTCCAGTTGCCATTGAATGTGTTTTTTTCACTCCATTTTTTAAATTTAGGAGAATTCCTCCTCCTCCATTCTCTATTGAATTTTTGGCTGATCCATCTGTATATGCATGGGTCCAATTGCTGCTTGGGTAATGTTCTTTTATGTAGTTTAGGGTTATTTCTCTTCTTTTGGTTTCATGCTGAGTGTTCTTTTTCTCAATACCAGGAATGTTTTCTATCATCTCAGGCAGTTGCTGCTGTCTCCAAGCTGGGAACTTGTGTGCATTGTAAATGGGTTTGACTGTTGATATGTTAAGTATAGGATCTGCCCTAATCTTTCGTTTTGCAGTTTCTACAAAGTTGCTACGCTTCAGTCTTCCCTTTCCAAAACCACTAAACCTTTTATACATAGGGTGGTCTGTCAATCTTCTAAATTTTTCTGCTTGTTGCTGGGCTCTGCTATCTCTTCTATCCTGCATTGGTTGTAAACAAGTGATCTTTTCTAGTTCATTAATAGGCGTTGTCTTCAGGCTTCCAGTTATGATTCGCATTCCTTGGTTTTGGACTCTACTTATTTTGTTAAAGTTTGACTTAGCTGCTGTTGCCCAAGCTGCAATGCCATATTCCAGTACTGGCCTCACTCGTCCAGTATATAACTTCTTGAGAACTTTCTCATCTGCTCCCCACGTTGTACCAGCAAGCTTTTTCATGATTGCCATTCTCTGCCTTGCTCTTGTTCGATTTTTCTCAACCTGTGTCTTCCATGTCAGGCGACGATCAAAGGTGACTCCTAGATAGTTTGGAATTTCTTCATGGCGCAATATTTTTCCGTTCTATAGCAGCTTAGGTTGCTGAGTTTTATTTGAGAGGGAGAACACTGTGCATGTTGTTTTCTCCTCACTTATTTTCACTAGCCATGATTTTGACCAGTCCTCTAGCGCTAATAAGGCTTGCTGTATTCTGCTGTTAGCTGTACTAATATATTCTTCAGATGTCCATATGGCTAGGTCATCTGCAAAGGAGGATGTGTGTACTCTGGCTGGAAAGTTTTCCGTGATGTCATTTATATATGCCAGGAATAATGTTGGTGAAAGAACTCCTCCTTGGGGGACACCTTGCTCCAACAGCATCATTTTGCTGGTTTGTCCTTGTACTTTTGTCCTGGCAGTTCTGTTCTCAAGGTAGTGGCTGATCCATTTATACATTTTTCCACAAACATGCATTTTTTGCAGTTTTACTTTCAGTCCTTCCTTCCATACTTTATCAAATGCTTTTTCTAAATCTATCCAGACTGCTAGTGTGTGCTTTTTCTCTTGGAAGGCATCCTCTATTTCCTGAGCTATATAGGTTATTTGATCTTCAGTGGATCTGTACTTTCTGAATCCTGCTTGGTGTGGTGTTAAGAGTTTGTTTTCTTCCAGATGCCATGTTAGCCTGCCATTGATAATGCGTTCCATTAATTTTCCTACACAGCTAAGTAGACTGATAGGTCGATAGCCATTTGGTTCTTCCAGGTCTTTTCCTTTCTTTGGGACTGGTATTAGTATAGCTTCCTTCCATGCCTGTGGGACTATTCCTCTCTTCCAGCTGTTATTTAGGACTGCTAGTAGTTTCTTCTTTGCCTTGGTGCCTAGTCCTATTAGCATTTCATTTGTGATTCCATCCTTTCCTGGTGATTTCTTCTTTTTTAGGGTGTTCATTGCCTGTTCCATTTCTTCCATTGTTAGATTTGCCATCATATATTCTGCTGCTGTCTCTGTATTTCTATGATGTATCTGTTTGTCTTTGATTGCTTTCTTCTGTTCGGTTGTAATATCAATGTGGTTTGCATTTGCATAGTGTTCCATTAGTGCATTTGCAGCCTTTTTTCCTGTAAGCAAGGCATTTCCTTGTTTAATTGTTATTTGTTTCTAGGTCCTTCATTGTTCATGGCTTTCACTAGTTTCCAAAGCTTGTTTCCATCCCTGTCAAAATTCAGGTTTTCTGTTTTTTCCCTCCAACAATCTCTTGTTGTTTGATTTACTGTTCTTTTATATTTTGCTGAGATGGCTTTGAGAGAGATGTTCGCTTCAATTGTTTGTTCTCTCTCTGCTGTCTTCCTGGCATCTTCAACTTTGTCCTCCAAACTTTGTAGTTCTTCAGTCCAGTATGGTTTGTAATTTTTCCTCGCTCCTCTTGGAATAGACTCAGTGGCTGCCTGTATTATCGCTCTGTTTAGACTTTCCACCATTTGCTTTATGTTGCCATATCGTGTATTTATGTTTTCACAATATTTGTCTGTTAGTATGGCAAATCTGTCCCAATCTGCTCGTTTGTAATTCCAGCGGGGCAAGGGCTTTTGCTCCTGTGGGACATACTCCATATTCATTACAAGCTTGATTGGTCTGTGGTCACTACCTGCTAATTGGTCCAGCACATGGCGATCGATTTTGTGGAGGATGTCTCCTGTGCAGAATGCTAAGTCTGGAGTAGAAGTGGTAAGCCATCTTCTGGAGTAGAAGCTCGGTGTGTCATCCGCTTTGTTGAGTAGATGGAGATTTGAGTCTATTTCCCAGTCTTCCAATTCATCTCCTCTTTTGTCAGTATCTGGGTATCCCCATCTATCTGAACGGCTATTAAAGTCTCCGACAATAATGCAGTTTGGGTCAGTTATTTTCATGTTTGAGAGTGTAAGGTCCTTATCTGCTGGGCTATACAGATTGTAGATTCTTATATTCACGTCCTTTATCATTATATCAACACCTATAATTTCCGTTTGGTTGTCAGAGATCACAGATACTTCGCTGCAAGGTATTGTATTTCGTGTAAGTATTAGAACTCCTCCTTTGTGTCCTTCGCGGTCGAAACGTGTGGCCTGATATCCTCTGACTGAAAATTTGCGATTGGCGTTGAGGTGTGTCTCTTGAATGCATGCCACATCTATTTTATCTTTATGAAGACGCTGTGTTAGGGACTCTTTCTTCTTGTAAACTCCTTCGGCATTCCACTGTAGTATGTTGAGTGTCCGGGGTATTTGGTCAATAGCTCTTAACCCACTCCTCTGTGCCTTGACTCCACAGCACAGGGGAAGGTGACCACCAGTAGTCGTGGGTGGACCCCCTCGAGGCAGGGGGCCCGGCACTATCGCCGCCTGATGGGACTTCGCGGGATTAGCACCATAACGATTAATTTTGATTTGTGACATCATGAATTAAGTTACGTTGCACTGCTTTGTCAAGCCTGTGGCTCAGTACATCCAATTTCGACAAGCATTTATTCGGGATGCTTTCCCTAGCCTTTGACTGTCCCCAGTCTACCTACAAGGCAGCAGGTTTTACGTTGCACTGCTTTTTCAAGCCTGTGGCTCAGTACATCCGATTTCGACAAGCATTTATTCGGGGTGCTTTCCCTAGCCTTTGACTGTCACCAGTCTACCTACAAGGCAGCAGGTTTGTGTGTCTCTTCGTCTGGTCCCTCTCCCTTGACCTGTCCGACATGGGTGGCCCTACCAGTAGCTGTGCTACCGTCGGCATAGCTCTTGGGGTCATTGGGACGCACAAGCCCCTCTACCTCGTCGCGGTGGACACACAGCAGAGGGGGTCCTCATTTCTGAGCCTACACTGTGACCAAGCAGGCAGGGCATAAGAGGCCACTAATACTGGTTGGTGTGGGAGTGGCTACACAATCTTATAGTAAACTTAACAGCAAATTCCAGCCACCCCCACCCAACAACTGGACAATGTGAGTCACGATTGACCACCAGTGACAGGCATCTCAGCTCCCTGTCCACGTGATCAAGGGGACATGTCTTATCACTGGACACCAATGGTTTGTGTAGATATTCCAACCCAGTCCATCGCCAGGGGAGATAGGGGGCTATTTCCGAGTCTCAAGTACACACAAAAGTTCCCACTACCAGACCCTGCATGCAGAAGATCCACCACATCACAACTACATACAAAAGATCCTACCACCACACACAACTACATGTGAAAGATCCTACCACCACACACAACTAGATACAAAAGATCCTACCACCACACACAACTACATACGAAAGATCCTGCCACCACACACAACTACATACAAAAGATCCTACCACCACACACTACATATGAAAGATCCTATCACCACACACAACTACACATGAAAGATCCTATCACCATACACTATATACAAAAGATCCTACCACCACACACAACTACATGTGAAAGATCCTACCACCACTCTACATATGAAAGATCCTATCACCACACACAACTACACATGAAAGATCCTACCACCACACACAACTACATACAAAAGATCCTACCACCACACACTACATATGAAAGATCCTATCACCACACACAACTACACATGAAAGATCCTACCACCACACACAACTACATACAAAAGATCCTACCACCACACACTACATATGAAAGATCCTATCACCACACACAACTACACATGAAAGATCCTATCACCATACACAACTATATACAAAAGATCCTACCACCACACACAACTACATATGAAAGATCCTTTCACCACACACAACTATATACATAAGATCTATAACCACACAACCATATATGAAAGATATATCACCACCACAGCTGTACATAAAAGATCCTATCACCACACACAACAATACACTAAAGATTTTATCATCACACACAACTACACAAAACAGATCCTAGCACACAATTACAACAAAAGATATAATCACCACACACAAATGATGTGATCACCACACATAAAGATCCTGTCACCACACATAAAGATCCTGTCACCACACACAACTTCACACAAAAGATCCTACCACTATATACAACTACACACAATAGATCTACTACCACACACAAAGCCAGATTTAAAAAAAAAACAAGTCTTTTACCTCCCCATTTAACTTCCTCTGCAGATGAGCCAAGTGAGGGTGTGAGAAGCCATTCCTGAACTCATGATTGCAGTCAGACAGTGCCATGCCTCCACCAGCCCCACCACCAAGTATAAGTGGCCAGGGTTTGCCTTGGAACAAAAAAAACCAGCATGGTCACTAAAAGGTCAAGGTAAGCCTATAGCAAATGATATACTGGCACCTTGCCATCTTGATAGTTTGTTACATTATGCTTCAAAAATAGCACAAAGCCTGGACTAAATTGTAGAGACCATGTGTTGCCCATGCAGCATGATCCCTCTCTCGGCTTGCCTAATTTACTCTAGAGGAAAGGTAACACCAATACATCTGGAACAAGACAAACTGCAGAAGCTGTCAGATTAGCAAAACAATGCTCTAACTGTCCGTCTGTTGGAGCTTCGATCCTAGACCAGTTGCCAACGAAGGTTTAGAGCCTTGTCTGCCCTGCCACGACATTTAGTCTTTAGGTTCTATTTCCCCACATCAGGATAAGGCTTCCACCCTCCCAATTGCGTTCCTCCGCCTGAAGCCATTGGCACAATGTGGGGTGTCGGGTTTGGTTAGTTAGTTGCGGTTCCAACTTCACGGCAATGGGTCGTCCCCTTTATGCTCCGTTCATGTGCCAGTTAATATCACGCAAAATGCGCTACACTGCCCAATGTGAAAAATGGAACAGACAGGAGTCTCGGCAAGCCAACAGCCCACACAGTTACACTGTGGATAATGCCGCCGCCAGAATGCCAACACAAAAATCCTCCACGAAAAATACAGTTCATCGCCGATGGAATCGGCAGTCACCAGAAAGACTTCACTGACCAGGGTTTTATCCCACATGGCTTGTTCTCTTTCTGCAGGGTGACCCAGCGAAAGCACGCCACAAAGCACGAACTCCGTAGCTCCAGTGACAACTTCTAGGAGTTTCCTGAAAAATGCACTTGTGAACCAGAAAGGCAAACCAATCAATTCAGCGATATCCAGCCGCCATTGATCCGAACATGCAGTTCACTGTACAAACAACAGTGGACAAATGTAAAAGCAGTCATGTTCCAAAAAACCTTGGGCAGATTAAAAAGCATTTCACACCAAACTCACAGCTCACAGTGTCGCGCCATGCACTCACTCAGTAACAGGGCGATGGAACCATGTACTACCAGTCCAACATGAGGAAAATGCGAATGCAAGCCATAGCCACAAGCATTAACACTCCAGAGGCCTTAACGGTTCAATGCTTATCCGTCATGTTGGGGACCAGAAAGCAGGTAGAACTATCTACCATCATACAGTAGCTCAGTCACATCCGACTATGACCTGACATTGAACATAGCAAATGATGCCCTAAGGATGTAAAGTGATTGAACTTGACATATACTAGGTCAAAACATTGTGAGGTAACAAGTTACATTCTTCATAACCTTTTTCATCCCAGAGAAACCCACATCATGAGGTTGGACTACTCTAGATATACTTGTGGTCATAGAAGAGACCTACCCAGATGAGGTTTTAAGAACTTACACTGAAGAAGACCACCCAGGCATTACAAGGGCTCATACTGTCATGAAGATGACGGGTGCCGGAAAGCGTGGGCGGTCATGATTCGCCATTTCACTCGATCACCAGAGTTGTGGATCAGCTCAGTGTTCCTGTCTCGTCCATGCCATGTGGCCAGGCCATCCAGGTATTTTCCTCTCGGTCTTCTTCTTGGTCTGTTCCGTTCAATCTTGCCAGTTGTCACTAAGTTCTCCAATCCATTTCTTCTCATAACATGTCCAAAAAATTTTGACTGTTTACGTCTGATTTCTCTAATCAATTTACGAGTTTCATTTGTCTCCTGTAGTATTTGGTCATTGGTTTTTCTATCTGTCCATGGTATTCTTTGCACTTTCCTCAGAAACAACATTTCTGCAGCCATCAGATGTTTTTCAGCTTGACTGCTCATTGTCCAAGTTTCAAATCCATACAAAAGAACAGGCTATATATGTATCCCCTCAACACTCTTTTTCTCGTTTCAATTGACATCTTTTTATTGGTCAGAATGTTTTTCATCTTGCTAAAGGCTACTTTCGACATGGCGATTCTTGTTCTAATCTCTTCAAGGCACCTCCCATCAGATGTTATGACTGTTCCGAGATAATAATGTACTGGACAGTGATGTGGATTCACTGACGTTAAAGTCCCCTGTTCTCGACATATCTTTAAGGACGTTAATAACATTGGTACGATCCATGGGTTGGCCATCCACAGGGGGTGCAGAGCCAGCCAGTTTATCAGCTCGTTCATTTCCCTCGACTCCCACATCTCCCGGGACGAAGATGAAGGTGATTTTACAGACAACAGACTTCCGCAGCGACTCAGTCCACCGTCTACGTACAGATCCAACTTCGACCTCCTGAATCATGCTCATTGAATCACTTAGTACACGCATGTTGGTATAATGCTGTGATTCTAGCCTGTGCAACTGCCATCACCTCCTCGTCATGCTGCTCGTGGTCATAGAGTGGGCACCACTGGATTTTTGAACGGTTCAGCCCGCTGAACGGGTTGTAAATGCCCATGCACTTCTCTGCTGCTTTACAACAGATCCATCTGTATAGATGAGCATTTCGGGGCTATCTGAGTATTCACAGATGAGCGCATTGACCTCTGCATTGACAGCGGCAGGGTTCTGCTCTCTGCACCGTCTGTCGAGTGTGGTAATGCAGAAGAAAGTGCACTTAAAAGCTGGAGGCACTGGCACCCATTCCTTGCCGGGGTTGATACTGGTAAGACTGCAGACCTGTCTGACGTTATCTTCCACCCGACCCATCCATTATATGCCCCTCTTTAGCCTGTCACCCTTTTCACTGAATATAGCGTCATGCAGAGGGTGCTGCTCATCTGCACTTATTTTTAAGTATGCACGAGCTCTCCAGATCTTGATCCTGTGTTCCATTGTTGGGAAGTCAAGGAGGTATCTCATTGCTACACAGCTGGTGTCTCTCGTGCAGCCTAAAATGATGCGCATGGCTTCGTTTTGTACCTTTAAGTTTTCCAATCTGTGTAGGGCTGACTGTGAGGAAGGCCAGGGCATACTCGATGGGTGAAAGCACCAGTCCTTGGAACAGAAGTATTAGCAGTCTTTGCTCGATATTGGCAGTCGCCATGACTCTCAGTGCTGACAAACCTTTTCGAGCTTTTGTTATGACATAATCAACATGATCTCTGAAAGACAGGCTACGATCAAGCCTCATGCCAAGATATGTCATTGACTTGGTTCTACTCAAAATGCTCCCATCCATTCTTACTGCCGGCAGGTCTGTTTTCACAATATGGTTGTTTAGGGAGAACCATGTAACCGATGCCTTTGCAGGGTTGACAAGGGCAACGGCATCAGCACACCATGAGGAAATTCGATCTAGTTCGCCCTGCATATCATTGGCAACCGCCTGTCTATCTCGACCCTGTCGACACACGAGAATGTCGTCAGCAAATTACAGAGTCCTACCCCTCCCGTCCAAATGTTATTCAGTGATCGGCACCGTATACACATTGAATAGTACTGGTGACAGTGGTGAACCCTGCGGCAATCCTGGACATATCGTTATCGACTCAGAAGACCAACTCCCGCATCTTAGCACCACCTTCCTTTGGAGCAGAACTGCATCAAGTGCTCAAAGGATACTCTATTGTATGCGTCCTCTAAGTCTATGGCGGCCACACATGTTTCTTCTCTTACCTGAAATCCTTCGTAAATATCTTGAGCAAAGACGGCCGCATTCAGCCATGACTCTTTGTTACGTCTGTATCCTCCAAGTGTGGGCGAGAAGCAGCAAAGTTGTTCCAAGTCACAAGCAAGTCTGTGTGCTACAATTTTCTCCAGTAGCTTGCCAGCAGTGTTCTGCATCGGAATGATTCTGTAGCTACTTATCTTGGAAAGGTCTTTGTTCGGTTTTGGCAGCGGCAGCAAGTAGCTGTGTAGCCATTCCTCCTTGATCTGACCCCTCTGGATACTGGTGTTGAATTCTCTGGCCAGAATACTTGCTCCCGTGTGTTGCCGGGGCCCATAAGGGAAGCAAAGAATAGCAACACTGTAGCCTACCACGCATGTCGTAAGAGGCGACTAAGGAGGCTTGATGGTTCCGTCACCCTGCTACTGAGTGAGTGCGTGGCGCGACACTGTGAGCTGTGAGTTTCGTGTGAAGTGCTTTTGAATCTGCCCAAGTTTTTATTTTTGGAACGTGACTGCATGTTCGAAGCGATGGCAGGTGGCTATGTCCCAGAGTTGACCAGTTTTTGCCTTATGCAGAAATGCGTGGCTGCTGGGCTTCTGGTTGACTGCCACTGCCGTCGGTGATGAACTGTATGTTCATGGACTGTGTAGGTGAACATCTAGGAAACATCCAGATAGGAAAATGACTGCCAATTCCATCAGAGATGAATTGGGTGTTTCGTGGGGGACTGGTGTGTTGACATTCTGGCGGCGGCATTATGCACAGTGTATCTGTGCGGGCTGTTGTTTGTCGAGACTCCTGTCTTTTCCACTTTTCACATTGGGCAGTGGGGAGCGTTTTGTGTGATATTCACTGGCACAAGAACGGAGCATAATGGGGACGACCCGTTGCTGTGAAGTTGGAACTGCGACTAACTAACTAACTCACTCTCTGGCCAGTTCTTCCATGTCATCATCTGACATCACCAGTAGGTCACCATATCGGATGCCGTCTGGGCCTGGGGCGGTGTTAGGTGATTTCTTGAGCATCGCACATATTGTCTCAGCTGTGATTGTGCATTGTTCGTCTGTCCCGACCCCCTCGCACAACTGAGAGAGTGTCGTTGTGGTCCTCTGTCTGGCGTGCTTGTCTTTTTGGTCAGTCTGCTCTATGTAGCGTGCAAGAAGGGCCTTACCTTTATCCGCATCTGACTTTTTCCATGTGACGTCTGTGCCTTGAAAGTCTGGAATACCCCCACATTGTGCAGCACCGTTCATGCTCTTATGGAGGTGCCAGAATGTCGTAAGAGATTGCTCGGAGCACACCTTCCTGCAGAACTCGACCCATTTCTTGGCCTTGGCCTGTTGGGCGCAGGATTTGAATAAAGTCATCGTTCTATGGACCTCAGTCTTCAAGTTCGCCAAATCAACCTGTGGCATGTTCGCCTTTCTGGCTTTTTGACAGCCTGCCTCTTTCCCAGCCATGCCTTCTCGACCTCTTCATTCCACCATGGTGGCTGCAACCATCTTTCTTGTCTCCTGCGGGAGGAAGTTAGTTTTCTTCTTCTGATCTTGTTTATGATGTCTTGACCAGTGTTGTCATATGGGAAGGCATTTGTCTTGTTTCCTTAACTCCTGGCCCTGTCTTTCTCGATTAGGATGATACAAGGGTAGTGGTCACTGTCGTTGTATCTGAGTGTGCCCCACTGCCACCTTTCATTTATGTGGTTTAATAAGCATGTGATATTCTATACATCATGAAAATAACACGTGATTAACCAGTGAGTTGTGGGAAGAACTCTTCTGGCATAGACCGGTAAAGGTACAAATGCTATAATTAAAACAAACACGTTTAACTTACGTTTTAAGAGAAGCGCAGAAAACACAATCCCAACACCCACACCACCAACTGAAAAAAAAAGACAAAAAGGTACATTTATTAAGACAGGTCAACCTTTATTTATTAAACAAATGACAATCACTGACACATAATCTTGATTTGACTATATAATCATCAACACACATCACAAAAGAGAGTGATACTGACAAATAAATACCTAGATGGCATGGCCAAATGGTATAGCTAGAATAGAATAAGACGGGTGATTGTGTGAGATGGCACCCACGGTCGCCCATACTTACACCACACATGATGTGATGACAGTCCATTAACTAGAATAGAATAAGACGGGTGATTGTGTGAGATGGCAATCACGGTCGCCCATACTTACTTACACCACACATGATGTGATGACAGTCCATTAACTAGAATAGAATAAGACGGGTGATTGTGTGAAATGGCAATCACGGTCGCCCATACTTACTTACACCACACATGATGACGATGACAGACCACAAAGTTTGTTCTGAAATATATCTGGCAAGAGTGTTTTGTTTTTATTTCCTTCATTGATGGCCATGGAATGGCTTAAATGTACTTCTTTGTCTGCTGCTTTCATCCAATTAATTTACAGTCGCCTGTCAGCTGACACATCTGACGTGTTCCTGAGTGGATTCACCTTCCCAAGGTTTAGATAAACAGCATGTGCCTTGACTCAAGCAGACTAGGGATGAATATGCTATACATCTGCATAAAATTGGAGGTTAGTATGGCCGAATGGATAAGAATGCATGTTCTTAAACATCCGGTGTGCTGATGGCGAGGTAAGGGGTTCAACCCCTGCACCGCACAGTTGGACTAAAATGTTGACCTCTCGTCCTTGATTTGTGGATGTAAATTACAAGTACCTCTGAAGTTGGAGTGGGTTCGCCTGATGGCGAGGGACGCTGTTTAAAGGGAAAGCTAATCCACATACAAAATTCAGTCAAGCAGTACTAGAAGTACTCGAGTTACCGGTTGCACCCTTGACCTTACTGATTCTAGAGACGCTTAAAAAGTGACTAGAGTTACAGGTTGTACTTTATTGATTCTAGAGTCGCTTAAAAAGCGACTAGGGTTATGATTCTAAAGTTACAGGTTGTACCTTTGACCTTCTTGATTCTAGAGTTACAGGTTGCACCCTTGACCTTCTTGATTTTAAAGTTACAGGTTGCACCCTTGACCTTCTTGACCCGGGAAGGTTAACCCGGTCAACAAATGCCCGCAGAAGTCGGATGTGTCAGCCTAAGGCACAAGAACGCAGCTCTGCTGTAAACAGGCACGACGCAGTCACGTCCGGGAAAAAAAATCCGGATAAACGCAGCAGAAGAAAAAGACCTTCTTGATTCTAAAGTTACAGGTTGCACCCTTGGCCTTCTTGATTCTAAAGTTACAGGTTGCACCCTTGGCCTTCTTTATTCTAGAGTTACAGGTTGCACCCTTGACCTTCTTGATTCTAAAGTTACAGGTTGCACCCTTGACTTTCTTGATTCTAAAGTTACAGGTTGCACCCTTGGCCTTCTTCATTCTAGAGTTACAGGTTGCACCCTTGACCTTTTTGATTCTAGAGTTAGTTAGTTAGTCAGTCGCAGTTCCAACTTCACAGCAACGGGTCGTCCCCATTATGCTCCGTTCCTGTGCCAGTGAATATCACACAAAATGCTCCCCACTGCCCAATGTGAAAAGTGGAAAAGACAGGAGTCTCGACAAATAATAGCCTGCACAAATACACTGTGCATAATGCCGCCGCCAGAATGTCAACACAATAGTCCCCCACAAAACACCCAGTTCATTTCTGATGGAATCTGCAGTCATTTTCCCATCTGGATGTTTCCTAGATGTTCACCCACACAGTCCATGAAATACAGTTCATCGTCAATGGCATTGGCAGTCAACCAGAAGCCCAGCAGCCACGCATTTCTGCATAAGGCAAAAACCGGCCAACTCTGGGACATAGCCATCTGCCATCGCTCCGAACATGCAGTCATGTTCCAAAAAACCTTGGGCAGATTAAAAAGCATTTCACACGAAACTCACAGCTCACAGTGTCGCGCCACGCACTCACTCAGTAGCAGGGCGACGGAACCATCAAGCCTCCTTAGTCGCCTCTTACGACATGCGTGGTAGGCTGCAGTGTTGCTATTCTTTGCTTCCCTTATGGGCCCCGGCAACACACGGGAGGATTCTAGAGTTAAAGGTCGCACCCTTGGCCTTCTTTATTGAGTTATGGGTTGCACCCTTGGCCTTCTTGATTCTAGTGTTATGTAGACGTTCTAGGTGGAGGTTAGCATGGCCGTATAAGAACACATGCTCTTTAAACTTCCTATGTGCCGATGGCGAGGTAGTGGGTTCAACCCTTACACCAGTCAGTTATCTCTTCTAGCCAGTCCTACTGCTCCATGCTGACAAAAGAATCTCCCCAGGCATATTTTTTTGTTGCATATCCTTTTTACAGGACATTGCTGTCAACACCAGCATTTTACTGCTGCTGTTGATGTCTTGGCAAGTTTACATTCAGTAGTTTGCCATTGATTTCTGAACGACCGGCTCCCATACCAATTCGCTAAAACCCAGTGTGACGCGGCCTGCTGCCAAATCGGTCGCAGCTGTTTCGAACACAGGTAAGCGGGCTCACGAATCATGTTCGTAAGATCTTGGACACGGAGACCGGCCGCAAGGCATATATAAATTCACTATATTCCATGCTAGGCCTCCTATCTCAGTCTGCATCTCCTGCAATTCTTTGCCACCATAGTCACGTCATAATCACGTCAAGAGGTGAGTGGTTGATGCCACTCCTCACTAGCAACGCCTGCCCATGTCTCCCCTGTCCACGTGGATTGATTTACTTGTACCATTAACACGGCAGTTCTTTGTTGCTGACTGAAACAGGGACAGAACATGCGTGTGAACGTACAAGCCCACCCAATATTGCTGATTAACTTTTTGCTTTGAACTCGAGCGTGAAAATCAGCACAAGTAAAACAGTGGTAATGACTATAACTATAGAAGAAAAAACAACAACAATTCACCTAAACGAGCAACCCTTGAAACAAGTAAAGAATTTCAAGTACCTAGGAAGTATATCATCAAATGGCAAATCAGAAGATGAGATTGAAAATAGATGCAATCAGGCAAACCAACTCATTAGACCAATACTAAAGAACAAATATGTATCAAAAACTTCTAAGAAAGCACTTTACAACACAATCTTTATCTCAATTTTTATTACCAACTCTATGTTACCAATGCCAAACACAGAAATAACAGAAAAAGAGAAAAGAAAAATCACAACAACAGAAATGAGATTCCTGAGGAGAATAGTCAATGTATCAAGAAGAGATAAGATCAGATATGAAGAAATCAGGACTGTGCTAGATTTTATTAAAAGGCAGCAAGTCAAATGGTTTGGCCATGCAAGTAGGTTACCAACTAACAGTATACCACAACAAGCAATGATGTATGGACCAGATGGAAGCAGAGGAAGAGGCTGACCACGTAAACGATGGACACAGGGAATAACAGAGTCCATGGGAATATCGATACATAAAGCCCATAAGTAGGCACTCTCCCAATGTTTATACTTCACCTCGACACCGTAAGGCACAAGAGGAACATGATGAGATGAGATGAAATCGAGCGTAGTCCACATTGGACTGATTTTTGTATGTGGACTACCTTTACCTATTACCAGTGTCCCTCGCCAGCAGGTGAACCCACTCTGACTTCTGAAGTACTCATACCATTGTATGGTTATGCTAAAACAAGGAGGTCTGCTTCCAAATCGCCCGTAGCTGTGTTTCGAACAAGGTATGCAGGATTACGAATTGCATTTGTAACCCTTCACCAGAGAGCCCATTATCACATAGAACTAATTTTAACTTAAAGCTTCTGAACATTGGACAATTAGTGAACATAAATCTTCTGAATATTGGACAATTAGTGAACATAAAGCTTCTGCATAGTGGACAATTAGTGAACATAAAGCTTCTGAATATTGAACAATTAGTGAACATGTAGCTTCTGAATATTGGACAATTAGTGAACATAAAGCTTCTGAATACTGGACTTTTTGTGTGTGCATATCCTTTACAGGACATCGGTGTTAACACCAGAATTTTACCGCTGTTGTTGATTTCTTGGCAAGATTACGCTCAATAGTTTGCCATTGCTTTCTGAGCGGCCGGCTCACTTATCCCGCAAATTACCAACGCAGTGAGAACCGCTTCCAATTCTCGCGCACTGCGCTACCCTACGTGCATAAACGGGATTACGGAGAAAGTCGTTTAACTCCTAGGCCAGGGAAACCAGCATTGGACAATTAGTGAACATAAAGCTTCTGAATATAGGACAATTAGTGAACATAAAGTTTCTGAAAATTGGACAATTAGTGAACATAAAGCTTCTGAATATTGGACAATTAGTGAACATAAAGCTACTGAATATTGGACAATTAGTGAACATAAAGCTTCTGAATATTGGACAATTAGTGAACATAAAGCTACTGAATATTGGACAATTAGTGAACATAAAGCTTCTGAATATTGGACAATTAGTGAACATAAGGCTTCTGAATATTGGACAACTAGTGAAGATAAAGCTTTGGAATATTGGACAATTAGTGACCATAAAGGTTCTGAACACTGGACAATTAGTGAACATAAAGCTTCTGAATAGTGGACAATTAGTGAACATAAAGCTTCTGAATAGTGGACAATTAGTGAACATAAAGCTTCTGAAACTTGGACAATTAGTGAACATAAAGCTTCTGAATAGTGGACAATTAGTGAACATAAAGCTTCTGAACACTGGACAATTAGTGAACATAAAGCTTCTGAATAGTGGACAATTAGTGAACATAAAGCTTCTGAATAGTGGGCAATTAGTGAACATAAAGCTTCTGAATAGTGGACAATTAGTGAACATAAAGCTTCTGAATATTGGGCAATTCGTGAACATGAAGCTTCTGAATATTGGACAATTAGTGAACATAAAGCTTCTGAATATTGGGCAATTAGTGAACATAAAGCTTCTGAATATTGAACAATTAGTGAACATAAAGCTTCTGAATATTGGACAATTAGTGAACATGAAGCTTCTGAATATTGGACAATTAGTGAACATAAAGCTTCTGAATATTGAACAATTAGTGAACATGAAGCTTCTGAATATTGGACAATTAGTGAACATAAAGCTTCTGAATATTGAACAATTAGTGAACATAAAGCTTCTGAATATTGGGCAATTAGTGAACATAAAGCTTCTGAATATTGGACAATTAGTGAACATAAAGCTTCTGAATATTGGACAATTAGTGAACATAAAGCTACTGAATATGTGACAATTAGTGAACATAAAGCTTCTGAATATTGGACAATTAGTGAACATAAAGCTTCTGAATATTGGACAATTAGTGAACATAAAACTTCTGAATATTGGACAATTAGTGAACATAAAGCTTCTGAATATTGGACAATTAGTCAACAAACCAAGATCTGTAGAGAATCATGAACGCCTATGCCAGCCGGCATGGCACTTGATGATGATGATAGTGGACAAGCAAAATAATAGGCTGAGACCATAAAAACGTTTGTATCATGGAAGAATGCTTTAAATACCTTACAGACAAAATGCATAATCTTAATGTTTGGACAAATGGGGCTAGCAAACATTGAGAAATTAGTCTATCCATGAAAATGGGTGCAGGATGTGGCAGATGATCTCCAGATGGGTATATCGGACAGGTTGTTATGGGAGCGAGGTTCTGCAAAGGACATGCTACTGAATTCATGAAAATACTAGGCCAGAGAAGCAAAGTTAAGACAGAATGATGTTGAAAACAACATCTTGATCAAGTGCCTTGCCGAACTGCGCAGTGAGCATTCATGTGTTTCCCACAGAGATCTTGGTCCTTGGTGCTCTGGATCAACTCTGATGATGCTATTCTAACATTGCTTAAATTCTGGACAACAAATAATAGTAAATGAACATCAACTTCATAAAAATATCAGACGACTGTGATAAATCGAGTCCTCATCACCGGTGCTTGGTCTAGAGTGGGCAGCTCAGGATGGAAGGAAAACCAGAAATATTTTGAAAGCTGTTACTGAAAGGCACAGATAATTTTTCACAAACATCAGAAAGAGGCAGTGAACATGTCTGGCCACATGAAATGAGGAAATCGAACATACTGTTAGTTAGCTAGATAATTAATTAATTAGCTAGTTAGTCAACAGGTCATCCACACTGGACTCAAACTAATAGTAATAGTAATAGTCTTATGATCTTTGTCTGTGTGTTGTGTAGCAACTGATGATACCAGTTCAGCCATGTCAGGCTGATTGTTCTTGAAACATACTGTAACAATACAGATTGAAACATGCATGGAATGAGAGGCAGAGGATGACAGCTGCATATGATTCTCGACAGCCTATCACTATCAGTAGCGTGCTCCATCGTGCCATTACCCGAAATTAAAACGGAAGTCATGTACGGAGTCATTCCGCCATGGAAAACCTTGTCCCGGAAAAAACTATCTAATTTACCATGCATTCTTTCGACATCATTCATTCAAATCTCACGTGACAAGAACACACGTCATCCTTGGTTTTCCAGGAAAGGTTTGCCTAATATTCCGTGCACGGCGATTGGTTGAAATCATCGTGACCTTTTATATAAATAAAGATATATTTTATACTTACCGTAATTAATTTTTTTTTGGGGCGCTGTTTATAGAAAATCAATTATAGATGTATTTTTGAATTCTGCATACAATTTTAAATGTATCTGGAAAGTTTCATTGCCGACTTTGCTTAAATTGTGGATGACAAACAACATTTTCTGCAAAGCATGTCTTTGTGAATGGGGAAATGCAAGGCCATGTGCCTTGGCAACTGCGCATACGCAAATCGATTGGAATGGCATGTACACTTTCACTTTTCAACACTCAAAACGTGCAATTTGACGTACTAAAGTTAAAGAGAACACAAGTTTAAAGATTATTAATAATTTATTTGTATACTTGTACAATTGTTTTAATCAATTAACATGACGGAACATACTTTTGAAGTCAGTTTTCATAATCCGCCTATGACCCGTTGGTTGAGACCAACCTCACAAGCTGAACTGTAATTGTTTTTTTCTGGCGCTTTCATAGAAAACCATCAATTGTAGATGGATTTTCGAATTCTGCATCAAATTTTTCAGAAATTTGGAAAGTTTCATCGCTAAATTTGCTTTAATTGTGGTTGAAAAACAGGCGAAGATGTTACGATCATGATGAGTGCCTTTGTGAATGGAAAACCCAAAACGGCGGCTTGACTACATAAATAATCTTTGTAGAACAATCATTGTGTTCTCACTAGCGTAGTCGTAAGCATACCGCCTGTCACGCGGGAGACCGGGGTTCTATTCCCGGTGGGTATTTTTTTAAATTTTCACAAAATTATTAGGTGATATAATAGAAACTATTAAACATTACGAACTAAAATATACAGAACTAAGAAACTGGAAGTTTGTGAAAAAAGTGTGCTCTATGGATCTGTGCGAGCTGCCGACTGCCTGGGAGCGCATCCCACAGAGGCAGCGGAATTGATCGCGTATCGGAATCGATGGATCCAATAGATGTCTTTGTTTAATGCAAATTTTAATTGCCATATAAAATAATGCCCCTGAATCAGTACACTTTCATCGCTAAACTTGCTCGAATTGTGGTTGAAAAAGAGATTTTCTGCGAAGACATGACTTTGTGAATTGGAAACTCATGGGTCATGACGGCCGCGCATATCGATTGCGCTACACTTTGTAACACTCAAAACGTGCAGCTTGAACTGCTAAAGTTAAAGTGAATACAATTTTAAAGATTAATAATAATTTATTTGTATACTTGTACTATTTTGTAATCATTTAACATGACGGAACATATTTTTGAAGTCAGTTTTCATATGACAGTTTGAGACAAACTCGCATGCACAGACACACACACCCGCTAGTGAAGGTGATCGGACACACTGGAGAGCGACAATATCGGGTGAGGAGCATGAGAAATCGCACCTTGTCTCACCTTCACAAAAATGTGAATATCTTCACTTAAAAGTGACATACAGGCATCATTGAGGTACCATTAGATTTTGAATTTCAAGGTCTATCTACTGTGGCTGTCTCATTAGTAAATACTCAAATTTAAAATCGTGATGGTTCATGCTACATCAGTCAATGACAGGAAGAATAGAAAAATAAAAACACAGGCACACCCATTGTGATTGTCCATTGTCATTGAGAATTGTGTGACACGGACACAGCACCAAAACATGAGATATATACTTATACAGAGAGGCATCTTATTCTTAGAGCAGATCAGATAACCGACATATAGACTTGAATGAGGGACAGTTGGATTTCGTTCTGTCCAACACTGTTTTTTAAAAATCTTTTACAGAAGAGAACTTGAAATCAAAATATCACGTCGATCGTCAACCAAACAAGGTCTTCAGCTCTTCTAATCTTTCTTACGAGGTTGTAACCAGGAGAACGGCGAAGAAACATTCCACACACAGTGACCCTACAGACACAACACGAAAATAATTCTGAAGTGACTGAAACTAAAAAGAAAGCTGAGAGACTTGCCCAGTTTGACGATGCCGTTGTAGATGCAACGGTCGATCTTCTCTCCGTATGCGTCCTCTGACCTTCTCGAGTCCGCCATCTTGGGTTCGTCTGCACAAACAGGCGGGTTCGAATACGAGATTTTTTTTTCCTTCTTGTTTTCAGGAATCGACTTCTTCGCACTATCGATCTCAATCAATCAGTCAATCAATGGGATGCCGTCTTCACACCGAAGGTTGGCTGCAATAGATGGATCTCCAACACTGTCTGCCTCTCGCCTTGATTGTATATTCTGTCACACTGATATTCGCCCATCGCTTTATTCATGTTCGCTTCCCTTGTATCGTTGTCTGTCTCGTTTGCCTTTAACTTAACTCTCCCGTGTGTTGCCGGGGCCCATAAGGGAAGCAAAGAATAGCAACACTGTAGCCTACCACGCATGTCGTAAGAGGCGACTAAGGAGGCTTGATGGTTCCGTCGCCCTGCTACTGAGTGAGTGCGTGGCGCGCCACTGTGAGCTGTGAGTTTCGTGTGAAATGCATTTGAATCTGCCTGAGGTTTTTTGGAACGTGACTGCATGTTCGGAGTGATGGCAGGTGGCTATGTCCCAGAGTTGACCGGTTTTTGCCTTATGCAGAAATGCGTGGCTGCTGGTCTTCTGGTTCACTGCCACTGCCATCAGCGATGAACTGTATTTTCGTGGACTGTGTTGGTGAACATCTAGGAAACATCCAGATAGGAAAATGACTGCCTATTCCATCAGAGATGAACAGGGTGTTTCGTGGGGGACTGGTATGTTGACATTCTGGCTGCGGCATTATGCACAGTGTATCTGTGCGGGCTGTTGTTTGTCGAGACTCCTGTCTTTTCCACTTTTCACATTGGGCAGTGGGGAGCGTTTTGTTTGATATTCACTGGCACAGGAACGGAGCATATGGGGACGACCCATTACTGTGAAGTTGGAACTGCGACTAACTAACTAACTCTCCAGTGTGGTTTTTATAAACAACTAGCTGACCCTGCCCGGCTTCGCCCAGACCCTGGTGGGGAGCATCTCATTTAATTCATATAAGTAGTCATATAAGTTCTCGTTCCCGTTACCGACTGACTGACTGTCTGACTGTCTGTCTGTCTGTCTGTCTGTCTGTCTGTCTGTCTGTCTGTCTGTTAAGATCTTTACATATTCCCCCAACAATTAACTTGGGTAAATGGAGCGGCGGCAGCAGCAGCAGAAGAAGAAGAAAAAGAAGGAGTAGGAGGAAGGAGGAGGAAGAGGGTGGAGGAGGGAGGAGGAGGGAGGAAGAGATAGGCGGAGAGAGGAGGAGGAGGGAGGAGGAGGAGTAGGGAGGAATAGGAGGGAGGAGGAGGGATTAGGAGGAGGAGGGGGGAAAGAGGAAGAGGGAGGAGGAGGAAGGAGGAGGGGGAGGAGGGAGGATGAGAACGCAGGAGGAGGAGAAAGAGGGAGGAGGAGGGAGGAAGAGGAAGAGGGAGGAGGAGGGAGGAGGAAGAAGGAGGAGGAGGGAGGATGAGAACGCAGGAGGAGGAGGAGGAGGAAGAAGGAGGAGGAGGAAGA
>OY992876.1:261515781-261550781 GCA_963921405.1 Cepaea hortensis | reverse complement strand
TCCTCTATCTCTCTGTTCACAAATTTTTCCGTTTTTTTCGCTCGCTTTGAACTCAAGCGTAATCCATGCACACTATTTATAGTAGTGATGGACTGAATTTTGCATGTGGATTAGCTTTCCCCATTAACAGTGGCCCTCGCCATCAGGCGAACCCACTCCGACTTCAGAAGTATCTTTCCGGTTGTCACGACATGTTCCAGTTTTTGTCTTCTCAAAATGTGAAAAACAAAACCAAAAAACGATGACCGCTTCTTTTTGATGTTTGTGATAAGTTGTCTTTGCGACTTAGCTTCCTTCAAAGTGTTCAGATTTCTCATTTTGGCTTTACAGTTAATTTGCAGCATTCTTTTATAAAACCATGTCCTCGAGGCCTCCATTGATGTTTTCGCCCGTTTACTAATTGTCGAGGATTTGCAGCCGTATGTTTTGATTGGTTTTATGTAACATGCAAGAACTATTTTTCTAACTTTCAAGGACAAGGACTTATTGCACAAAATGTTCTTCATTTGATAGAATGCAGTTTTTGCTTGAGCCCTTATAATCATCTTATAGTCCATGCCTTGTGGCGCTGGTGATTTTGTGTGTCCACATCCTTCTATCTCGTGTACTGCCAATCTTCTTAGTCCACGCCATGTGGCGTTGGTGATCATGTCTGTCCACAGCCTTCTATCTCGTGTACTGCCAATCTTCTTATAGTCCACGCCATGTGGCGTTGGTGATCATGTCTGTCCACATCCTTCTATCTAGTGTACTGCCAATCTTCTTATAGTCCACGCCATGTGGCGTTGGTGATCATGTCTGTCCACATCCTTCTATCTAGTGTACTGCCAATCTTCTTATAGTCCACGCCATGTGGCGTTGGTGATCATGTCTGTCCACATCCTTCTATCTCGTGTACTGCCAATCTTCTTATAGTCCATACCGTGTGGCGATGGTTATCATGTCTGTCAACAGCCTTCTGTCTTGGGTACTGCCAATCATTTCTGATACTGATGTTTCTCCATACCATGATATCAAACTGTGGACATTTTGACACAAGGATAGTAAACACCTTAAATTGGTATGGAGCCAGCAATGAGAAATGATAAACAAGACAGACAGACAGATAGACAGACAGACAGACAGACAGATAGATAGTCGGGAACGGGAACGAGAACTTATATGACTACTTATATGAATTAAATGAGATGCTCCCCACCAGGGATAGAAGAGAAAAGACTAAACAAGACTGTAAGGTATCTCTATATCCCAGGGTAGAAGAGGAAAGACTAAACAAGACTGTAAGGTATCTCTATATCCCAGGGTAGAAGAGGAAAGACTAAACAAGACTGTAAGGTATCTCTATATCCCAGGGTAGAAGAGGAAAGACTAAACAAGACTGTAAGGTATCTCTATATCCCAGGATAGAAGAGGAAAGACTAAACAAGACTGTAAGGTATCTCTATATCCCAGGGTAGAAGAGGAAAGACTAAACAAGACTGTAAGGTATCTCTCTATCCGAGGATAGGAGAGGAAAGACTAAACAAGACTGTAAGGTATCTCTATATCCCAGGATAGAAGAGGAAAGACTAAACAAGACTGTAAGGTACCTCTATATCCCAGGGTAGAAGAGAAAAGACTAAACAAGACTGTAAGGTACCTCAACATTCCAGGGTAGAAGAGGAAAGACTAAACAAGACTGTAAGGTATCTCTACATACCAGGATAGAAGAGAAAAGACTAAACAAGACTGTATTGTACCTCAACATTCCAGGGTAGAAGAGAAAAGACTAAACAAGACTGTAAGGTACCTCAACATTCCAGGGTAGAAGAGGAACGACTAAACAAGACTGTAAGGTACCTCAACATTCCAGGGTAGAAGAGGAACGACTAAACAAGACTGTAAGGTACCTCTATATTTGAACAAACTTTATTGTCAAAGTGTTAAGAATTGATCAAAAAGTCCCGTCTAACATTCTTCCTTTGGGAATAACATAATATGACACAACATAACATATCATATAATAATTCTCCCCTTGGGAATAACATAATATAACACAACATAACATATCATATAATAATTCTCCCCTAGGGAATAACATAATATAACACAACATAACATATCATATAATAATTCACTCCTTGGGAATACCACAACATAATATATCATATAATAATTATCCCTTTGAGATTACCATAATGTAGCCCAGCATAACACAACATAACATAATATATAATAATTCTCCCTTTGGGAATACCATAACACAGCATAACATATATCATAACACAATATATCATAACATAACATATCATAACATAACATATCTTAACATATACAATAATTCTCCCCATGGGAATAACATAACATAACATAACATAACATAACATAACATAACATTATATAAATTATCCCATTGAGAATGTTATTGTTGTTGTTGTTTGTCCATCAAGATGACCATTCATCTCATCCAGTGGGGTTGAAAGAATGGAGCCGTGAGTTCTAAGATGATTGATAAGGCCTATTTTGGCTCGAAATGTTCTTTGACAATGTGGACAAAGAATGCTTGACGTTTCTTGAGGAGGATTTTCTGCAGTGGTTTTTCTGTTCTGTCTTTTCTTCACAGCTCTTGCAGCCCTGGTTGCCTCACAAGTGACTGCAACCTTGCATAATGATGTACGCCACGAATTTCGGTCTCTGGCTGCAGTCTCCCAGGTGTCATGATGAATTCCAAAAGCATTCAGTGAGATTTTCAGAGTGTCTTTAAAGCGTTTCCTCTGGCCGCCTTGGGAGCGTTTACCACAACGCAACTCGCCGTAAAAAATTCGTTTAGGGAGCCTGTGATCTGGCATGCGAGTCAAGTGACCAGCCCAGCGAATCTGATTCTTCATTAGTAGAGTGTGGATACTGGGCATGGACGCTCTTTCTAGGACTTCAGTGTCTGGGATCTTGTCTTGCCATTTAATCTTCAGTAACTTCCTAAGGCAGACTGTGTGGAAGTGGTTTAATTTCCTAGCGTGTCGCTGATAAACAGTCCAGGTTTCACAAGCATATAGCAGTGTGGATAATACAACTGCTTTGTAGACTTTCAGCTTTGTTTGCAGGCTTATTCCATTTCTGTCCCATATATTCTTGTACAGTCTGCCAAAGGCCGCGCTGGCCTTGGAGATTCTTGCATTCACTTCATCATCAGTTGTGGCAGCTTGTGACACAGTGCTGCCAAGATAGGTGAATTTGTCCACAACACTTAGACTATGACCATTCACTTTGATATTCGGCACAGTGTGATTATTCCCTGGAGCTGGCTGGTAAATAACTACAGTTTTCTCCAAATTGATATTGAGCCCAAAGTTGGCACAGGCATGTGAGAAAGCTGAAACATTATGTTGCATGTCCGCCTCTGAGTTTGCGTATAGAGCGCAATCATCAGCAAACAGGAGCTCTCTGACGGTGTCGCTGTCAATTATGGTTTTAGCTTTCAGCCTTCTGAGATTGAATAACTTTCCATCCATGCGGTAGTTGATGTCTATTCCAATGTCGTTGTTCTCGAAGGCATTCGTCAACATGGCTGATAACATGAGGCTGAACAGTGTTGGTGCCAGGACACATCCTTGTTTCACTCCATTGGTGACAGGAAAGGGCTCAGACAGTTCACCATTTTCCTGTACTCTTGCCTGCATGCCATCATGAAATAGCCGCACTATTTGGACAAACTTTCGTGGACAGCCATATTTTGCCATAATCTTCCACAGTCCTTCTCTGCTGACTGTATCAAAAGCCTTGGTAAGGTCAATGAAAGTGGAGAACATAATATATCATATAATAATTATCCCTTTGAGATTACCATAATGTAGCACAGCATAACACAACATAACATAATATATAATAATTCTCCCTTTGGGAATACCATGACACAGCATAACATATATCATAACATAATATATCATAACATAACATATCATAACATAACATATCTTAACATATCATAACATAACATATACAATAATTCTCCCCATGGGAATAACATAACATAACATAACATACCAACATAAATTATCACATTGAGAATACCACAACATAACATAACATAACACAGTATAACATTAATAATTATCCCCTTTTTTACTCTCTTACTTCATACATACTTGTATTCAAACATCTCTATATCATAGCGTAGAATAGGACAGACTAACATACCTATAATTCACTGACTGAATTCACCTAGCCAACACCAAAATGTTACATCTAACAGCAAAATAAACTCCACACTCTTAGTGTAAATACGTGTGTATGCTATCACTACACCATAATTAAATCTGTCTGTAGTAATCACTTACCTGTTAGTTCTCTCCAAACAGCCGTGAAACCAAATTGAAAACTCAAGTTAACAATATAAATCAATATTTAATTGGCGAACTTTTCACAAAAATTTGCAACAATAACTAAATTACTTCAGCTTGGCAAGATTACAAATCCCGTGCTTTGTCGAACTTAGCGGTCGCCATAAAATAACGTGTTTAGCAAACTAACAACTTATATACGCTGGCCACATGGCCTAAAATAACATATATGACGTCCTGCTGTCCGTATGACGAGATCGATCTTTGTTTTGGCCAGCTACGAACGCCGTGGAGATTCCATCTGGTATATCGCACTGTTCTTTGCCCTGAGCAAAAATGGCGCGGTTTGCGCAATTTGTGCTCCTTTTGTCCGTTAGCAAACTGAGCGTTTTTGTCTTCCTGTGGGTTTTCTGGTAGGGCTGGAATTCTGAAGGTCTTCGGCTAAGTTAGTTCCAGCCTTTGATCCCTTGTGGCCGTTTGTAGACAAGGGGATTAGTTATATAGGAGCTGGCCGGGTGCGACCCCCGGGGTAGGTGAGTTGTGAACATCTGGATGGAGGTTCCCAAACATTGATTCTGTAAGCCTGGCGTTTTGTGTAGCTAGAGGTTCCAAGCATTGATTCGGAAGACCTGGCTTTTTTGTATGGCCCAAGGTTCCCAAAACATTGATTCTGTAGACCTGGCTTTTTGTTTGGCCAGAGGTTCTCAAACATTGATTCTATAGGCTTGGCTTTTAGTTTGATCAGAGGTTCCCAAACATTGGTTCTGTAGACCTCGCTTTTTGTGCAGCCAGAGGTTCCCAAACATTGATTCTGTAGACAAGGCTTTTTGTGTGACCAGAGGTTCCGAAACATTGATTCTGTAGACATGGCTTTTTGTCTGATCAGAGGTTACCAAACATTAATTCTGCAGGTCTCGATTTGTGTGTGGCCAGAGGTTACCAAACATTGATTCTGTAGACATCGCTTCTTGTCTGACCAGTGATTTACTAACATTGATTCTGTAGATCTCGCCTTTTGTGTGGCCAGAGGTTCCAAAACATTGATTCTGTAGACCTGACTTTTTCTGTGACCAGAAGTTTCCAAACATTATTTCTGTAGACCTGGCTTTTTGTGTGGCCAGAGGTTCCCAAACAGTGATTCCCAAGAGGTAAAAATACACGTTAACAATCATCATCATCATGATCATCCAGTGTCTTGCCGGCTGGCGCGGGCGATCATGCCTCTCCACAAACTACGATCTTCGACGTCATTGATCCATTCGTGTGTTGACTCCCTTCCATGAATGACACAAGACTGTTAATAATCTTCTCACGCAATCTTCCTTTATCTCTCTTTCCGCAAATACTTTCAGTCGTCACGATGTGTTCCAGTTTCTGTCTTTTCATAACGTGGCCAGAAAACGAGGATTGCATCTTTATGATGTGTGTGAAAAGTTGTCTTTGTGACTCAGCTTCCCTTAAACGTCCTGATTGCTCTTTTTAGCCGTCCAATTAATTTTCAGCATTCTTCTATGAAACCACATCTCCACGGCTTCTAAGGGATTTTTCGCCTGTTTCGAAACAAACAAACAAACAAACACGAAAAACAAACAATCAAACATGAAAACAAGCTCACATGGTTACAAGGAAACACAAACCATTCAAACATACAAACATGTAAAAAGGCAACAATATGTATAAACAACAGCCATAGAAACAAACATGAAACAAAAATGTGATAAAACAAACACACAGACAGAGGCCAGCATGGCCGAATGGATTAAAAACACGGTGTGCTGTGGCCGAGGTAAGGGGTTCAACCCCTACACCCGACAGTTGGACTAAAATGTTGACCTGTCGTCCTTGACTTGGGGACGTAATATTATTGAGAAGTTGCTATTTTGTGTTATTATTGAGAAGTTGCGATGATGTGATAATATTGCGATGTTGCGATATAATTGAGAAGTTGCGATGTTGTGATCTCATTGAGAAGTTGCTATTTTGTGTTATTATTGAGAAGTTGCTATTTTGTAGTCTTATTGAGAGGTAGCTATTTTGTTGCCTTATTGAGAAGTTGCGATGTTGTGATCTAATTGAGAAGTTATTATTTTGTGATCTCATTCAGAAGTTACTATTTTGTGATCTCATTGAGAAGTTGCTATTAAGTGGTCTTATTGAGAAGTTGCGATGTTGTGACTTAATTGAGAAATTGTTATTTTGTGATCTCATTGAGAAATTGCTATTTTGAGATGTCATTGAGAAGTTGATATTTTGTGGTCTTATTGAGAAGCTGCGATGTTGTGATCTCATTTAGAAGTTGTTATATTGTGTCTTATTGAGTTGCGATGTTGTGATCTCATTGAGAAGTTGTGATGTTGTGATCTCATTGAGAAATTGATATTTTGTGGTCTTATTGAGAAGTTGCGATGTTGTGATCTCATTGAGAAGTTACTGTTTTGTGATCTTATTGAGAAGTTACTATTGTGTGATCTCATTGAGAAGTTGCGATGTTGTGTTTTCATTGAGAAATTGCTATTTTGAGATCTCATTGAGAAGTTGCTATTTTTGTTGTTGAGAGGTTGCTATGTTGTGATCTCATTGAGAGGTTGCTAAGTATTGATCACATTGACACACCGACATAACGACAATCTGACACTTCGACACACTAAGTCGAGGGATTAAAATCAGCCAGTTGCCGACGATTTGGAATCAGACCTTTTGGCGTAATTTTCAATGTTATGAGCGTCGGCCGTTCCGAAAGCAGTGGCAAACTATTGAATGTAAAAATTGCGTAGTAAATCACAAACAGTCAAACTATGCTGGGGTTGATTGAGATGTCCGGTAAATGATAGGCAACTAACTGAAGTCAAGTATTGGACAAAACACATTAACTGAAGTCAAGTATTAGACAACACACATTAACTGAAGTCAAGTATTGCACAACACACATTAACTGAAGTCAAGTATTAGACAACACACATTAACTGAAGTCAAGTATTGGACAACACACAATAACTGAAGTCAAGTATTGCACAACACACATTAACTGAAGTCAAGTATTGCACAACATACATTAACTGAAGTCAAGTACTGCACAACACACATTAACTGAAGTCAAGTAGTGCACAACAAGCAATAACCGAAGTAAAGTATTGGACAACAAACATTAACTGAAGTCAAGAACTGGACATCAAACATTAACGGAAGTCAAGTATTGGACAGCAAACTTTAACTGAAGTCAAGTATAGGACAACAAACAGTAACAAAAGTCACGTATTGGACAACAAACGCTAACTGACGTCCCGTATTGGACAACAAACATTAACTGAAGTCAAGTATTGGACAACAAACATTAGCTGAAGTCAAGTATTGGGGAACAAACATTAACTGAAGTCAAGTATTGGACAAAAAACATTAACCGAAGTCAAGTATTGGACAACAAACATTAACTGAGGTCAAGTATTGCACAATAAACATTAACTGAAGTCAAGTATTGGACAACAAACATTAACTTAAGTCAAGTATTGGACAACAAACATTAACTGAAGTCAAGTATTGGACAACAAACATTAACTTAAGTCAAGTATTGGACAACAAACATTAACTGAAGTCAAGTATTGGACAACAAACATTACCTGTGGTCAAGTATTGTACGCTAATCATCGGCTGTAAATAGAATGTTTGCGTGATTCCAACATGTCGGCTTACTGCCTCACTGACATTGGTCAAAAATAGACATGTGTGGACACATGAAAATGTCAAAGCCGCAGAAATAATTGATATACATTTGTGTTTCTCTCCTTCTCTCTCCCTCTCCCTCTCTCTGTGTCTGTTTATCTCTGTCTCTCTACCTCTGTCTGTCTCTACCTCTGCTTGCCCGTCTATGTCTCTTTGTCTGTCTATCTATCTTACTCCCTGTCTGTCTGTTTATCTGTCTCTCGCTCAACCTGTGTCTGTCTGTACATCTTTGTCTCTTTGTCTATCTATCTAACTCCCTCCCTCCCTGTCTGTCTGTCTGTCTGTCTGTCTGTCTCTGTCTGTCTGTCTCTGTCTGTCTGTTTGTATATCTATATTACTCCCTGTCTGTTTCTCTGTCTATCTCCCTCTACCCGTGTCTGTCTGAAGTTATATAATTACTACTTGTACCTCCACCACTGATACTACCTCATATATTCTACATCTTGTTTCGCCAGTATGCTGCAGCCTTCTCCCACTCATTTATTTGCGCAGCGCCTTAGATATTCCTTCATCTCTTCTCTCCATCTTTCTTTTATTCTAATCTGTTCTGTCTGCTTGATTACCCGCCCGCGGCGTTTGCTTGTTCCATCAGCCATTGTTCTTCTTGTGTATGCATTGAGCCATTTTCCCGGCGGCAAAATTTGTTGCTTAATTTAAACAACAGAGCGGGCTGTCTACGGCACTCAGAGTTGTCTGTCAATCAGTACTTCTGCATGTCTGCTTGTCGTATCCGCTCCTGCTGGTGCTTCTCGAAGAGAATATTTCTCACAGTTCTTCTTGTGGAGATGATGTAATTCTTGTGGGGGAATTTTTCTTCTTCTTATAGTCCACGCCGTGTGCGTTGGTGATCAAGTCTGTTCACAACCTTCTGTCTCGTGTACTGCCATCTTCTTATAGTCCACGCCATGTGTCGTTGGTGATCATGTCTGTCCACATCCTTCTGTCTCTTGTGCTGCCAACAATTTCTGATACCGATGCTCCTCCATACCGTGATGTCAAAATGTCCAGCATCTTCTCTCTTGGTCTCCCCCTGCCTCTTTTCCTATCCAACTTTCCCGTTGTGACGACATACGCAAGCTTTCCTCTTTTCACGACACGCCCAAAGTATGTTGACTGTCCTCTTCTTTACTTTACTTTACTTTACTTTACTTTACTTTACTTTACTTTACTTTACTTTACTTTACTTTACTTTACTTTACTTTACTGCCACATTCCCGAAAAATTGAATACCCAAGTATGTTTATACCTTGACACTTGTGACCCTAAAACGTTCGTGTTGGATAGGAAGATCCGCTGATTATGTCACTCGCGCGATCGCACGGGGGTTCGACGCCTGCTGCGCTGTGCGTCTCGCTGAGTGAGGCAGAGCTGACGACTTATTCGTCCTTGCACTCAGGTCCTATCATGCCATAGACCCGTATCAGGAAATTGCTTTGTGATATGTTTTTTGGGTTTTTGTTGGTGACACTAAACAGTAGAAGAAGAAATAGAAAGAGGTTTTGAAGGATGAGAAGAAGTGGCGGAGGACGAAGAAGGACGAGGAAGAGGGGGTGGGGGGAAAGAAGAATAAGAAGAAGAAGAAGAAGAACATGAGTAAAAACCGACATCACTGCACTCAGGACATTCCCATATGTGCTCCGTCCCCTCATTCAACGGCCAGTGAAGAGTCATATTACTAATAGTTCCCACCGCTATCTGATTTAAAGTTCTCTTGGTCTTCCCTCTCAGTTTTGAGATTCTTCCAGAACCCCTACATATCCCTCGCAATCTCATTCTTTCCACACACGGGTTCTCAATCTGTTCCCCCGCCTTCTCTTCCTG
Source organism: Cepaea hortensis (assembly GCA_963921405.1). Taxonomy (NCBI): domain Eukaryota; kingdom Metazoa; phylum Mollusca; class Gastropoda; order Stylommatophora; family Helicidae; genus Cepaea; species Cepaea hortensis. Next base: position 261,540,927 of record OY992876.1, on the reverse strand, counting down.
GTCCCACAAACGCATGACCACTACCCCCTTGTTCATAGATAATCTACCACCAAGAGGTGCATTCCTGCTAGCCTATCAGCCTCTTCATTCCCCGGCACCCCCGCATGGCCAGGGCAAAATATCCATACAATTCTCACAATCTGTGACCTCTGAAGCGAGGTGAGCCATTCCACACGAAACATTACTTTCTCCACCTTACTAAGCACACTTCTTGAATCCGTAATGATTACAAGGTGTGTTGCCGTAGTTTCCTCTAACCAACAGAATGCCGCTGTTACTGCTTCCACCTCCATTCTCATGCTGGAGGTCGTAGTCTCATATGCCAGACTCTCCTTTCTCAAGACTTGTCCATTAGCCTTTGCAATAAAACCCCAACCACCACGCCTGGTTCTCACCATTGACCCATCGGTGTAGATGACTATGTCACTTTGATGTGTGCTACTCTGGATCAGTTGTTGCACTTCAAACTCAGTGCGGCCCGCTAACCATTCTCTACACTCATGACTCAGTGTTACTAATACATTGTGCCAGTAAGTTATATCTTCCGGAACCTCAACCCACTTTTTGTAACGATTGATGGTCTCTAGATCACACACCTGACGTATAGATATTTCTGCCTGAGCCATCCAGGACCTGCCTCGTCTTAGTCTATGACCCTTGACCATATCCATGGCTTCATGCAGTGGTGATCCCTATCTGCAGCAACTCTCAGGAAGAAGAAGAAGAAGAAGAAGAAGACGACAATGAAAAAGAAAGAGGAGTTGAAGAATGAGGAGAGGGAGCATGGGAGTAGAAGAGAAAGGAGGAGGGGAGGAAAAGAAGAAGACGAAAAAGAAGAAGAAGATGAAAAAGAAGAAGCTTCTCCACGATTGGCCAGTTTCTGCCCTAACCGTAGACTCTGGAACTCCGCCAGAGTTCATGTCAGAACAACAACAACAACCACAACAACAACAGCAACAACAACAAAGGGACGCAGAGGTGTTTCCAAGGCACCAGGGCCAGGTTTTTTACTGGTCAAGACCTGCTGACACGTCCTAGCCGTGAGTCCTGGGCAACAGGTCTCTTCGGGGTCCTGGCTAACGTAGTAGGATCGCTGATTCTTCCGAGGTCGGAGAGTATCTGCCTGTACGGCGAGGTATCACCAGTCTGCACACCAATAAGCCAGACATGGGACAACGGATACTCACGCAAACCTCAGGTCCGGTATGACATCACACTGATGTTGGACAACAGGATGTCTTCATCCGACATACAGGACTTCGCGTTGGAGCTCACAGCCAGCGAACACAAACAAGCAAGCAGCAACAACAACAACAAAAACACCACCTACAAAACAGATATTCCCATTTTGCAAAAACAAAATATCGTGTTGCCCAATTTGGTTATGTCCAGAAAATGAGGACACAAAAAGCTGAGCTCTATTGCGTTGAAAACAGGATAATCTATTGATGGTGAAGCAGGTGTTTCGGAATTTGATGGCCGGGAAAAAATGTATTCTAGATTCACAAAAAAAAAAAAAAAAAAAAAAAAAAAAAAAAAAATCAACAACAATATTGCTTGTGGGATGATGCGTTCAACCCTAACACCAGGCCGATTTTCTTGGCAATTTTACGTTAAGTATTTGTTGCCCGATATTATTGCTACCAATGACAAACATGGACGCTTACTGCAACTAGTGAGCTCACAATCACAACAGAGATGAGATGCCTTAGAAGAGCTGCGGGAGTTACTGTTGGAGACAGAATTAGAAAGAGGAAATTAGAAGACGACTAGATCTGAAATTACTCATGCAATTCATTAAAGAACAAGAGATTAAATGGTTTGGCCACCTCACCAGAATGCCCAGGTACCATCTGCCACAAAAAGCCACATTGACAAAATATAATAATGGATACAGAGCAAGGGGAAGACCATGTAAAAGATGGAGTGACGGTATCACGAACAACCTTAGAGAATTCAAAACAATGTTTTCCCGTGATGAATTTGAATAACGAAGACACAAACAATAGATTGCACGATTCATTGCCTGGCATATTTCGCTGCATCTCGTCAGGTACATACTGCAGAAATCACACAACTTACGTGAATTAATTAGATAAATCCTTCAAACTGAAATATACACATGTTCGCACAGTAATGTCGATTGTCTACCACGGTAATTTTAAACTGACCAACATGTCTTTCTGCTTACACAAGGACGGCTTACGAAGGTTGATTAGTATAGCTTCAGCAAACTTTAACAATCGACTACTTTGTGTGTTGAACAACACACGGAAGGCACAGTCTCTTCTCTTTCAACCACGTGACCATGCCAGGCAATAAATCGTGCAATCTATTGTTTGTGTCTTCGTTATTCAAAACCTTAGAGAAATGAATACGAAATTACAAAGAGCATTAGAAAGAGCACATAAAAGATCTGTACATCTCACCCCCCCCCCCCCCCCCACACACACCCCAACACTTTACTGAGGTAAATGGAAGAAGAAGAAGAAGAAGAAGAAGAAGAAGAAGAAGAAGAAGAAGAAGAAGATGAAGAAGAAGATGAAGAAGAAGAAGAAGAAGACCCATTAAAATGAGCTTGTAAAAGACATGTTTTGAACGCATTCAGTCAGAGTTAATGAAAGTTGGACATTTTAAAACCCCGCTCTATGTTGACTTTCCACGGAATCCGTTCAAAGACAGAAGGCAGACGCCCACCAACGGAATCGGGGTTGTAGTGCAAGTCAGAGAGGATTTATTTTCGTGTGATTTGTTTTTGTCGCGTCAATTTGTTGTTATTAACCTTGGCTATGCCGGTACTTTTAGTTTGTTGACGCCAAGAAACCGAATTTTGAGGGAACAATTTTATAATAAACTATCACACATTTTAAAACACACAAATATACGACAGATAATAAATAGCATATTCACACCAACCATATGCTAGCAATGTCAAACTCGGACGTGATTTTAATCACACTTACGCAAAATCAACACCTGTGAGATCAGATGCTTGTGGAGAATTGCCAACTTAACTATCTGAGACCGAGTAAGAAATGATGTTATCCGACGGATAGTGGAATCAACACTTGTGCCACATATATTGAAAGGCAGACCAACCAATGGTTCGGCCCTCTCGCTAGAATGCAAGAAAATCAGTTGTCAGCATTGACGTTATATCACAGAAAATCTGATACGAGAGCAAGAGAACGCATGAGAAGACAATGGTTTGACGACATAAAAAAGATTGTACACACAGAATACACTTATCCAGTGTCACCCATCGGACGCTGGGTCGTCAATTAATTCCCCACGACGCTCTACGGCAAAAGTGGAAGGTAATAATGAATAACTACAACGGTGTGGGTCAAATGGTACCGATGTATAATAGGTCAGAGACATGAAGAGTAACAACAAGAACTACCAGTAAACTACAAACATTCACTCAATGTCCTCTACGCAGACTAGTGGGAATAGAATGGTGTGACAGATGGAGTTCATCATTCTAAGTCTGATGCTACGTTTAACTGATTTAGTGTTAAACAAAAAAAAAAAAAGGCTTGGACCAAACATGGCTTACAATTAAATGAACAAGTATTAACTATTATAATGAACGTTTTTATTCACTTTGCATTAAAATTGCGGAAGATATCGAGAAACGAAACAAATAACACGATGACTTAGTTTGGCGATATATCGCCCTTCTGTCCAGATGGGACAAAACCAAATAGGAAGTCAATTTGGCGATATACCACCCTTCTGCATTGAATTAGTTAATGTCCTTTAACTTCACAAACTTCCTAGTGGTTTTAAATATCCCCTAGCCTTTTACCTCGGTTTTTTGTTTTTAAAATGTGTGTTCTATTCTCCCCCCCCCCCCCTTTCCTATGTTTGTCCACATTGCTTCCAAAATAATTGTATGGTTCCACCTCTTGAAGTGAGCTTTTTCAATGGCAAACTACTGAAGTTAAAATTGCCCAGGAAACTACAAACAGCCAATACCGACTGGGGTTGATCGCGACGCCCTGCAAAGAACACGCCATTTTCTTATAAACCCACATTTTATGTTTTCCCAGTGGTTTACATTCCCCCAGATTTACTCAGTTACACAATTTCAAGCTAGAGAAGGAGAAGAAGATTGGAAAGACAACAGAGAACTAGCAGTAACCATTCAGCGTTGAGCAGATCAGTGATCGCCTATGCTAATAACCCCAAGCTCATTTTCAAAATATCCCATCCAAGGTCCCTGCTACAGATCCACCCCAAACCAGGGGTCAGACCATTTGGTTGATTCTTCTACATTTGTATTCATATGCCGGAGCCATTTTTATGTAATTAAACCAAAGGCGTGTCCCGTCGATATTTTGTGGGTGTATCTGTTCCACATATACTGGCTCCTGTCTATCATCGCGGTTTGGAACGCCTACGAGGGCACATAACCATTAAGATATGTCACTGTACGTAGCCGGCGTCAGATTTCGTATCCGGTTGTCCGATGTACTAATTCTTCTTCTTCAGCGTTCCGAGCCATTGAGGTTCTTTGCTGCAAATACAATCCGTCTCCATTCGTCTCTCTGGTAGACCTTCTCTTGCCAGTCGTTGATTCCAAGTGCTTGTAGATCTGTACATGTATTATCTCTCCACCGCCTTCTTGGTCTACCTCGGGGTCTGCGGTCATTTATTTCCTGAGTGTAAGCGAGTTTTGTTTCCCTATTATCTTCCATTCTTTCTATATGCCCCAGCCATTGTAGTCTATTAGCCTTCATGATACCAGTGATTAGCGGGGACTTAAGCAGATCATAAATGTCTTTGTTACTTCTTCTTTTCCACTCTCCACTATGTGTATCCCTAATGGGTCCAAAGATGCGTCTTAAAATTTTGTTCTCAAAGGTTTGTAACAAGGCTTCGTCTCTTTTCGTTGTACTCCAGGTTTCAGAGCCATACAGCACAACTGGTCTGATCAGTGTTTTGTATATTGTGATTTTGGTGTTACGAGATAGCGCCTTTGATTTTAGTAGATGTTGTAATGCATAGTATATCTTATTTCCAGAGTTGATTCTAGTTTGTATTTCTTCCCTTATGATGTTGGAGCAGTTGAAGATTGTACCCAGGTATTTGTATGTTTCCGTTCTTTTAATGGTCATATTATCTATTTGTATGTGGCCAGAGTTTTTAGCCATTCCGTCTCTTGAAATTGCCATATATTCTGTCTTATCTTGGTTGATAACCAGCCCCATCTGTTGGGCTCTTTCCTTTAAGTGAGTCAATATTTCCAATGTCTTTTGTTCACTTTGCCCTATAATATCTATATCATCTGCATAACCAAGCAGCTTGGATGTTCCTCCAATATCACATTCCTCCTTTACCTTCCTTACAACTTTCTCTAGAGCCAGATTGAAGAGTAGCGGCGATAGTGCATCACCTTGTTTCAAGCCAGATGTTATTTGGAAGGGGTCTGATTTCCTGCCTTTATATGTTACTATATTATAAGTATCTTCCATGCATAGTCTGGTCATGTTGATTAACTTCCTTGGTATTCCAAATTCCTGCATAGCATTCCATAGACTATTCCTATGGACACTATCATAAGCCTTTTTAAAATGCACAAAAATGTTATGGAGATCTCTTTTATATTCCCAATGTTTCTCGGCTATTTGTCGTAAGATAAATATCTGATCTATTGTTGATCTGTTTTGTCTAAAACCCGCCTGGTAGTCACCTAATATGTCTTCTGAATATGGTTTTAGTCTATTTAGTAATACTGCGGATAGTATCTTATAGCTTGTGGACAGTAGTGATATTCCTCTATAATTTCCATATTGGAACTTGTCTCCTTTCTTAAAGATAGGTATCAATAATGACTCTTTCCAGTCATGGGGTAATTCTTCTGTCCTCCAGATCTTTATTATTAGTTCGTATAGCTTTAGATGTAATGCATGGCCACCTGCCTTTATAAATTCAGCAGCAATTCCATCAGTCCCAGTTGCCTTATTGTTTTTAAGTCGTGTGATTACATATAGGATTTCTTCAAATGTAGGTTCTTCAATTTTTGGTTCGCATGTTAGAACCTCTTCCTGTGGGAAAATGTTACTTGGAGCTTCACAATTTAGTAATTCAATAAAATATTCTTTCCATGTGTTGCACATTTCCTCATTGGTATTTATCATATTCCCATTTTTGTCTTTTAAACCATATGTGTTTTGTTGGTGCCCTCGTTTCATTGACTTCAGTTCTTTAAAAATTTTCTGGATTCATTTTTCTGGTGATTAGTTTCCATATCTTTGATTATATTACTCATATATTCTCGCTTCTGCTGTCTGACTATTTTTGTAGCCTCTTTACATTCATTTCTATAATGCTCTTCCTTTTGGATGTTATTGATGTCATTTAACCATACATGTCTGGCATTCTTCTTCATAATGACTGCTTCTTCACATTTTTGATTGAACCATCTGTTCTTTCTATGCGGGGTTAACACACCGAGACATTCTCCTGCGGTAGACTGAATTGTATTCTTGATGTTCAACCAAGTTTGGTCAACGCTTTCCTCCAAAGGGTTTTGCAGAGTTTCAAGTTTACATTTTATTTCATCTGTAAATTTCTCTTTGACTGTAATGTCTTGCAGTTTTTCTCTGTTATATGTTGGGTGTAATCTTTGTAATTTAGTATAGAAAGCTCTCTTAAGTTTTATTTTAAATTTTGCTCCAACGAGGAAGTGGTCACTTTGGCACTCAGCTCCTCTATAACTTCTGACTTGCTGTATGTTTGATGCATTTCTGTTGTTAATTAAAATGTGATCTATTTGATTATAGGTTCTCTTGTCACATGATTTCCAAGTTTGTTTGTGTATATCCTTTCTTTGTAGTCTGGTACTGCTAATCTGCAGTCCTTTGGCTTCTGCCAGGTTGATGACTCTCCATCCATTATCATTTGAAGTTGTATGTAGGCTTTCCATACCGGCCACTTTTTTATTAGTTTGCTCTCTACCTATTTTTGCATTGAAGTCTCCCAGCACAATCAGGATGTCCTGTTTGGGGGTTTCTTCTATGACATCTTCCAGATCATTATAAAAGTCTTCTTTAATATCATCTTCTTTCTCTTCAGTAGGTGCATGTACATTAATCATCGTTATATTTTTCCATTTACCATTTATTCGTAATTTACTAATCCTGTCATTAAAAGCTTTAAAGTTTAAAACGTTCCCCCATAACTCTTTTTTGATGACAAATACCGAGAATAAATAGTCCCCGTTTGCTAGATTTGCATATTTGATAATTGGCTGTATTACAGGAAATTCATCATCATCAAGTGCCTTGTCCCGACTATCCTCATCGAAAAAAGCGGGTAGGGAGATTTTTGTGTGGCCTTATGTCTGTAGTTGAATATCAAGAAAACGAAACAGTAAAAAAATCATCATGTGCCATCATGTGTGTTGCCATCATGTGTGTTTTTCTGTTTGTCCATGGTATTCTTTGCATTTTCTGTAGAAACCACATTTCCACTGCCATTAAATGTCTTTCAGCTTGTCTGCTCATTGTCCACGTTTTATACAAAGGCACAGGTTCTATGTAGCACTTCAACACACTTTTTCTCGTTGTAATTTACATCTTTTTATTGGTCAGTGCGTTTGCGATCTTGAAAAAATCTACCTTCGCAAAGGCGATTCTTGTTTTATTCTCTTAAAGGTATCTCCCATCAGAGATAATTCACTTGTTTGAGAATAATCCCAATTGAAATAGCGATTCTTGCTCTAATCTCTCGAACGCACCTCCCACCAGATGTTACGACTGTTCTAATCTCTTGAAGGCACCTACCATCAGATGTTATGACTGTTCCGAGATAGTTCGACCGAGTCATTTGTTTAAGAAGAGAACCCAGGGCATGGTAACCCTGAACAAATAATCTGTGGATCATGTACACAACTACTACAAGAGTGCTTTAAATGCCAGAGGGTCTACTTCGTCCAGTTTCATCCCATACGACTCGGTCTTTTTCTGCAATTCTCAACACTTTAACATTAAGAATTGTCAAATATAATGTATATTCAACACTGCTTTATGGCGCAGAAGCCTGGACAATGAACAAGCAATTAGAAAATCGAATAGAGGCCCTGGTGATGTGGATATACAGAAGAATATCAGAGGTTTTAGAAAAACAAGGAATGAAAAGAGAGTCGGTGAAAGAAATAAAAAAGCGGCAAGTGAAATATTTTGGCCACGTAAATAGACATAACACTCTTATAAAAACAATACCGGAGGGTAAGGTTGAAGGCAAGTGAGCAAGAGGTAGACAACGATAAAAATGGGAAGATAACATCAAGATATGAACGAACAGCAGTCTGACAGAATGTACAATCAAGGCGAGAGACAGACAGTGTTGGAGATCCACTGCCACCAAGTTTCATCTGGAGACGGCACCTGATGATTGATGCTTTCTGAAGAGCGTTCTGTCGAAAGCGTCGCACCAAGCACGAACTACATAGTTCCAGCAATGACCCCCAGGATTCTCTGAAATAACTGAAATGGTGAACAGAGTGGCGGTGTCCAGAACCGAACTCACGATATTCGGAGCGCGAGGCAGCCGTATTAACCGGTTGTATTAAATCCAACATTAATTGTCTCTCTCAAAGATTAAAAAAGATCAACTGCTTTTAGCAGTCCTAGAAAAGGCGTTTAATATAATATACAGTATTCGATTACTAAAATATAACGAAACATTTTCAATTAGGCAGTTCTAGCCGGTTCTATGCAAACAGAGAGACTTCAGTTTGAATCTGAAATTACCGTCGGGGGAAACATGCTACAAATTGATGGGAAAGACCTTAGACTTGTAAAAAACATATATTGGAAACAACAAGCTGCCATAAGAGTTGATAATGAAGTAAGCCAATATCAGCCTATTAAGAGAGGTGTGAGACAGTGATGTGTAATGTCTCCAGATCTGTTTTCCCTGTACAGTGAAAATATTTTCAGAAATATTGAAAATATGGAAGGAATCAACATTGGGGGACGATGCATCAATAACATTAGATATGCAGATGATACAGTCTTGATTGCAGACAATGAACAGGACCTGCAAAATTTAGTAGATGCGGTTGTTACACACAGTGAACAACAAGGGTTAGAATTAAATTGTAAAAAGACACAGATTATGGTCGTCACTAGGAAGAACGAAATACCACAGTGTAATATACAAGTAAATGGGAATATTCTTCAACAAGTGAATAGGTACAATTACCTCGGAACAGTAATAACATCTGATGGGAGATGCCTTGAAGAGATTAGAACAAGAATCGCCATGGCAAAAGTAGCCTTTAGCAAGATGAAAAACATACTAACCAATAAAAAGATGTCAATTGAAACGAGAAAAAGAGTGTTGAGATGCTACATAGAACCTGTACTTTTATATGGATGTGAAGCTTGGACAATGAGCAGCCAGGCTGAAAAACATCTGATGGCTGTAGAAATGTGGTTTCTGAGGAAAATGCAAAGAATACCATGGACAGCCAGAAAGACCAATGAACAAGTCCTTCAAGAAACAAATGAAGATCGTAAACTGATCAGAGACATTAGACGTAGACAGTCACAATTTTTTGGGCATGTTATGAGAAGAAATGATTTGGAGAACTTGGTGACAACTGGTAAGATCGAGGGGAACAGACCAAGGGGAAGACCTAGAAACAAGTATCTGGATGGCTTGGCCTTGTGGCATGGTCGAGACAGAAACACGGAACTGATCCACGACTCTGTTGATCGAGTGAGATGGCAGAACATGACCGCCCACGCTTACCGGCATGGCACATGATGGATGGATGGATGGAAACATGCTCCAGATTCGAACAATATCATTGGCTGTCTCAAAGACGACTGAATTTACACCATTCGCCAAGAGAACAGGAAACGTGAGTGTTATCAAAACAGAATGCTAATGTAACAACATGTTTTGTTACGAAGTTTAATTAAATATATTTGAAACGCAGAAAATCGTCCGCCATCTATGACGGATTTGTCATGTCTTGTTTTCTCACACTTTGATTAACGCGATCAGTTGAAATTCCTGTCATGTTTGGTTTTGTTTTTCTTCTGCGTTCTCCGGATCTGGGTCGTTTACTTTCCTGTTTCCGTCTTAGTGTGGTCGGTGTTTGACGTCGCGACTAGCATCATCATCATCATCATCATCATCATCATCATCATCATCATCATCATCATCATCATCATCATCATCATCATCATCATCATCATCATCATCATCATCATCATCATCATCATCATCATCATCATCATTGTAATAATAATAATAATAATAATAATTGTAATTAATCATAATAATAGTCATCATCAATGTTGTAATAATAATTATAAACATTATTGTAATCGTAATAATAAAAATCATTATTGTAAACACAATAATAATCATTGTAATAATGATAACAATAGTAGTAGTAGTAGTAGTAGTAGTAGTAGTAGTAGTAGTAGTAGTAGTAGTAGTAGTAGTAGTAGTAGTAGTAGTAGTAGTAGTAGTAGTAATCATTATTGTAATAATATTTATTATTGTAATAATAATAATAACAATAATAATAATAATAATAATAATAATAATAATAATAATAACCATCACCATCATCATCATGTTGCAACTGCCGCGGTGGTTTGAAAACTCGCCACGTGATCAGGGGTCCTCCTAGTTTTGTCGCCCTTATCCGAAAACATCAAACCTGCTGATCTACTTCGCCAGGGTACAAGTGAAGAGTGGAGGTTTGGTTTCATGTTTTGGTGAACTGTGTGCAGCCCACGCAAGGCATAGGTCATAAGTTTTTCGGGTTAGAGACGGGCATGTTCGTCTAGCCACTCCGCCCTAAGAAAGATGGGATACTTTTGTGTTGGCATTCTGGCAGCCGCATTATGCATAGTATACCTGTGCAGGCTGTTGGTTTGTCGAGACTCCTGTTTGTTTTACTTGGGGCAGTGAGGAGTATTTTGTGTGATATTCACTGGCACAGGAACGGAGTCTAATGAGGCGACCCTTTACCGTAAAGTTGGAACCGCGACGGACTAACATATGTGTGAATATATAAATAAATAAATGGATGGGTGGGTTGACACGTAGATGCGTGAATAGATATATGGTTGGGTGGGTGCATGGTTACGTGAATGGATGGATAGATGGGTGAATGGATGGGTGAATGGGTGGATAGATTGATGGATGGGTCAATGAATGGATGGACGGGTGAATGGATGGGTGAATGGATGAATAGGTTAATAGATGAATGGATGCATGAATGGATGAATAAATGGATGAATGGATGAGTGAATGGATGGATGAATGAACGGATGGATGGGTAAATGAATGAACGGATAGATGGGCGAATGGATGGATGGATGAACGGATGGAGGGATGTGTGGATGGATGAACGGATGGATGGGTGAATGGATGGATGGATGAACGGATGGATGGGTGAATGGATGGATCGATTGATGATGGATGGATGAATGGATGAATGGGTGGATGGATAGATAGATTGATGAAACAATGGATGAATGGATGGATGAATGAATGAGTTGGTGGATGAATAATAGATAAATAGATGAATATTTAGATAAATACTAATAGATGGATGAGTGAATGGTTGAGTGGGTGGATGAAAGAATATATAAATAGATGAATGGATGGACGGATAAATAGATGGACGTATGGGTGGATGGACTGATACAAGAATTGGTGGGCAGATTATATGACTGCATGAATGTATGCGTGGGTGAACAGATACATGGGTGGATGGACTGATACAAGAATTGGTGGGCAGATTATATGACTGCATGAATGTATGCGTGGGGGAACAGATACATGGGTGGATGGACTGATACAAGAATTGGTGGGCAGATTATATGACTGCATGAATGTATGCGTGGGTAAACAGATACATGGGTGGATGGACTGATACACGGAAGGATACACAGAAAAACGGATGGATGTATGCATAAATGCATATATGGATGTATACGTGGGTGGATAAACGGTTGGAGAGAAAGATAAAGAGATGGAAGGATGTATAAATGGATGGGCAGATAAACGTATGAATGAATGGATCGATAAATAGATTGAAGGACAATACATCGATGAACAAAAGTGTGCATGAGTGGATATATAAATGGATTAACAGATAGATGGACGGATGGATAAATGGATGGATTAATAGATGGATGGGCAGATACATAAATAGATGGGCGAATAAATTGATGACTGGTTTTACTGGCTGGAAAAAGGATGGATGAAGCATGAATATATGGATGGGGAGATAAATAGATTGGGGAAGTGTTGGACAGACAAAAGTAAGAAAGATTAAATGGATAGATAGATGGATTCACGAATAAATGATTAGATGAACAAACAAATGAATGTATGGATTGATAAAAGGAAGGATAAATGGAAAGATAGATGGATTAGATGAATGGATAAATGAATTTATGTATTGATAAAAGAAAGATAAATGAATAGATAGATAGATGGATTCACAAATAAATGATCACATTAACAGATAAATGAATTTATGGATTGATAAATGTGTTGATAAATGGCTCAATATACAGGTAAATGAATGGATGGAAGGTCATATTAAGGAATGACGGGTGGGTAGATGGGCGGATACATCAATTGACGAATGGATGGGTGGGGAGGTAAATTGATGCACATATAAATGGATAGACGAATGGATGCACAAATAAATAAACTGACGAATGGATGGACGGAGAGATAAACATATGGACATATAAATGATAAGCAGACAAATGGTTAAATGAATTTACGAATGGATGGATAGTTAAATGGATGAGCAGATGAAATGAATATATTTATGAATGGGTGAAAGAATAAATGGATGACTAGATAGATAAAATGATGGATAGATCTATATGCAAATAAGTGGATGGATGAACATATACATGTGTGAACAAATAACTGGATAGATGAACAGATAAATGGATGGTTGAATGGATGTATGGACACAGAAATACATGGATAACTGGATAGGTGAACAGATAAATGAGCGGACTCGTGGATACATGAGCTATGCAAATCCCTCATTATATTTCCGCCGCTGAAAGAGATCACACAACAAATCCGTACAGTCGCAATCAATTCTAGATCTTTATGCTCCGTCTGTTTAACTGGCGCGCGACTTGATACAACCATCAAAGGGATTCATTTTAATGCGGTTGACAATGAGCCAAGTTACCGGAAAGATCAGAAACAGTGTTCCCAGAAAAAGGCCAGAAAATCATGCATAAATAGATCCAACAATAGGAAATATAAAACAGGAAGGGAACAGATATATAAGACAGACGAGGTTGTACTTTTGTCGGCTAATGATGTGTGGGGTTTTGAAATGAAATGTGGTAGATCAAATGTGGAAGGGACTTGGTCGGCCAAGTTGAAAATAACCGGAATCTGTTATTGTTATTTATGTGTCTTACTTTAACGGGAACCGGGTGATATAAGCGAATGTTGTATAACTAGAAAGTAGGCTAGGTGGAGAAGAATACCAGGGACAGGGTTTTATTTGTGATGAAGGTGGTCCTCGCATCAGAAGTAGACAGTCCGCATTCTTTGAAAATTATCACGAGAAGGGGCAATTGAGTATGTTGTGACAAGGGGAAAGATGGAGGAGAGGAGAGGCTGAGGGAGGCCAAGGGAGAAGACTTGATATCATAGTATGGAGGAAGATCAGTATCAGAAATGATTGGCAGTACACGAGACAGAAGGTTGTAGACAGACATGATCACCAACGCCACACAGCGTGGGCTATATGAAGATTGGCAGTACACGAGACAGAAAGTTGTGGACAGACATGATCACTAATGCCACACGGCGTGGACTATATGAAGATTGATAGTACACGAGACAGAAGGCTGTAGACAGAAATGATCACCAACGCCACACGGCATGGACTATAAGAAGATTTCTGATACCCGCTTTCTTCCATGCCATGATGTCAAACTGTCCTGCATCTTCTCTCTTGGTCTCCCCCTGCCTCTATTTTCCTCCAATTTTCCCGTTGTGACGACATACTCCAGCTTTCCCCTTCTCATGGCGCACTCAAAGAATGTAGAATGTCCTCTTCTGATGTGAGTATCCAGTTCTCTGTGTGAGTTAACCTCTTTCATTATATCCCCATTACCTTGTCTATCCGCCCACTATGTTCTCACCATTCTTCTACAAAACCACGTCTCCGTAGATTCTACATTATCCCCCCCCCCCCATCTGCTAATTGTCCATGATTTGTTTCCGTACGTCGTGATTAAATCAGTATCGCTCTTAAACATAAACTAGACTCAGAATCATGAGGACAAACAATATAAAATAACACAAAGTAATGCAGCTTTACAGAACAGTTAGTTAGTTGCATATCCTTTACAGGATGTCGCAATCAGCACCAGTTATTTTGCTGCTGTGATCTCTTGGGAAGTTTACATTCAGTAGTTTGCCATTGCTTTCTGAACGACTGGCACCCATATCATTTCGTAAATAACGAAACAACATTAGGCGGTCTGATGCCAAATCGTCCGCAGCTGTGTTTCGAACGCGGGTATGCGGGACTACGAACTGCATCCGTAGCCACTTCGCCACGGAGCTGGCTTACAGAACAGAATCACAAAAATTAATCATAAAATAAATACATACACAAAACACAATATATAATCACGGAGAAGACACTCCAGTGATTACATTACGGTATAAGAATAAAAAGATTAAAAAATTAGAACAATGAAGAGAAAATGAAAATTTTAAAATAGACGATAAGAAGTAGACGAAAATCAGAAAAATAAAAAAATAAAAATAAAAATAGAAAGATAGCTAGTAACGAGTTAGAAGAGGTAAATAAATCTAAAACACAGATAAAACATATAACGTTTAACAGGAGGAGATCATACACTTAGTTGCAGTTGTAAATAACATTAAAGTATGAATAAAATTGGCGGAATTGCGGTAAAGCTGTGGAAATGTAAACAATATAAAATAACACAAAGTAATGCAGCTTTACAGAACATAATTATGAAAACAACAGGACGTTACGGCGACTAGCCATCATCATGATAAGATAACGACCACACATAATCTTACCACGGAGATCCCTTTATTACTTCTGTCAAAAAAGATCTGCAAAAGTCACATCACATGCTGTGTCCGTCATCAACGTCGAGCTGTTGCTTGCAGGGTTTGCGTTCAAGTCTTCACACTGACAGCAATTTACTGTCTTCTCAACTGCCTTCACTATTTCCACTCTTCTCTTATTTTACGAGTGGAAATCGATATTAATTATTTACTCATTTGAACGCCTGTTGTGTATGGCCAATGTGAGTTGGCATGTGTTGCGGAATCTGTACACGATTTGTCAAACTTTATCCCAAGTGGTTACAACATTCACACCAGGCGATCAGTGTCCGCCATTGTTGTTTTCGTTGTTGTTGTTGTTGTTGTTGTTGTTGTTTCCAGCTTGCCAGTATTTTCTTCTTAAGTTTGTATTCTGCTGAGTGTTTGTCAGAGTCGGGTAATTTTGAGCACACAACAGGCAACATAGTATTTTTCATACGAAAAAAAAAAACATGCGCCATTTCAGTCCGAAGACTTTTATCATAGCATAATAACAATGTTCATCATCGTCACCACAATCATCACCATCACCACAATCACCACCACCACCACCACCACCACCACCACCAACACTATCGTCGTCGTCATCATCATCATCATCGTCATCATCAACATCATCATCATCATCATCATCATCATCATCATCATCATCATCACTATCATCATCGTCAACATCATCATCAACCAATGCCTTGCCAACTGGCTTTGGCGTACATTTTCATCCACATCTCCAGCTCTCTAACAGCTAAAAGCAAGGCCAAAGACCCTTTCTTAAGTCCTCGGATAAACTGGGTACATGGTGCTAGCCCTATATTTGTGTAGACCAATAAACAATAGATAGATCATGTCTAAACATCAATGCAGTCGCCTTTTCTTCCTTTACCGTTTTCTGGTACCTATTTTAGACTGAGACTGAATTTGGGGCCCATGTTAATTAAAAGCAAATCCCAATGGGCATTCGACTCTGGACCACCGGACTGGCAGACAAGCTGGCGTGTCACTGCGTTACGGAAGGTCGCAATCATATTATATGTTGTTGTTTGTCCATCAAGAATGATGATGACCATTCATTACATCCAGTGGGGTTGAAGGTATGGAGCCGTGGGTTCTAAGATGGCTGATAAGGCCTATTTTGGCTCGAAATATTCTTTGACAATGTGGACAAAGAATGCTTGACGTTTCTGGAGGAGGATTTCCTGCAGTGGTTTTTCTGTCCTGCCTTTTCTTCACAGCTCTTGCAGTCCTGGTTGCCTCACATATGACTGCACCCTTGCGTAATGATCCACGCCACGAATTTCGGTCTCTGGCTGCAGCCTCCCAGGTGTCATGATGAATTCCAAAAGCCTTCAGTGAAATTTTCAGAGTGTCTTTAAAGCGTTTCCTCTGGCCACATTGGGAGCGTTTACCACAACGCAGTTCGCTGTAAAAAATTCATTTAGGGAGCCTGTGATCTGGCATGCGAGTCAAGTGACCAGCCCAGCGAATCTGATTCTTCATCAGTATAGTGTGGATACTGGGCATGGATGCTCTTTCTAGGACTTCAGTGTCTGGAATCTTGTCTTGCCATTTAATCTTCAGTAGCTTCCTTAGGCAGACTGTGTGGAAGTGGTTTAATTTCCTAGCGTGTCGCTGATAAACAGTCCAGGTTTCACAAGCATATAGCAGTGTGGATAATACAACTGCTTTGTAGACTTTTAGCTTTGTTTGCAGGCTTATTCCAGTTCTGTCCCATACATTCTTGTACAGTCTGCCAAAGGCCGCAATGGCCTTGGAAATTCTTGCATTCACTTCGTCATCAATTGTGGCAGCTTGTGACACATTGCTGCCAAGATAAGTGAATTTGTCCACAACACTTAGTCTATGATCATTCACTTTGATATTCGGCACAGTGTGATTATTCCCTGGAGCTGGCTGGTACATAACTACAGTCTTCTCCAGGTTGATATTGAGCCCAAAGTTGGCACAGGCATGTGAGAAAGCTGAAACATTATGTTCCATGTCCGCCTCTGAGTTTGCGTACAGAGCGCAATCATCAGCAAACAGGAGCTCTCTGACGGTGTCGCTGTTAATTTTGGTTTTAGCTTTCAGACTTCTGAGATTGAATAACTTTCCATCCATACGGTAGTTGATGTCTATTCCAATGTCGTCGTTCTCGAAGGCATTCATCAGCATGGCTGAAAACATGAGGCTGAACAGTGTTGGTGCCAGGACACATCCTTGCTTCACTCCATTGGTGACAGGAAAGGGTTCAGATAGTTCGCCATTTTCCTGCACTCTTGCCTGCATGCCATCATGAAATAGCCGCACTATTTGGACAAACTTTCGTGGACAGCCATATTTTGCCATAATGTTCCACAGACCTTCTCTGCTGACTGTATCAAAAGCCTTGGTAAGGTCAATGAAAGTGGAGAACATTTCGCAGCTCTGTTCCCGACATTTCTCTTGCAGCTGCCTTGCAGCGAAAATCATGTCAACAGTTCCACGTTCTTTTCTGAAGCCACACTGACTCTCAGGAAGAAGTCCTTGATCGAGATGGGCTGTGACGCGATTGAGAAGAATTCTGGCGAGTATCTTCCCTGCAATTGAAAGCAAGGAGATGCCTCGATGGTTGTCACAGGATTGGCGGTTTCCTTTACGTTTGTAAAGGTGGACTATTGACGCGTCCTTGAAATCTTGTGGCATGGTCTCGTTCACCCATATTTTTGTAAAGACTTGGTGAAGCTGCTCTGTTAGGACCGGCCCACCTGCCTTGTATATCTCTGCTGGGATGGAGTCAGGACCAGGTGCCTTGCCGCTGGAGAGTTGCTGGATGGCTTTGTTTACTTCCATTATGGTTGGCAGGTCATCAAGTGTCTCAATGGTAGGAACTTGAGGAAGGCAGTTGATGGTTTCATCATCGAAGAAGGAAGTTGCATTTAAGATGTTGCTGAAATGCTCTGCCCAGCGTTGAAGGATTTCTTTCTTATCTGTGATCAATGTTCCCCCATCTGCACTGAGGAGGGTAACTATGCCTGGTGATGTAGGACCATAGACCGCTTTCAGTGAGTCGTAGAAGTTTTTCATATCATGTCTGTCAGCAAAGCCTTGAATTTCATCAGCTTTGCTGCTCAGCCAGGAGTCCCGCATGTGCCGAAGTTTCTTCTGCACTACTCTCTGAATGTTCTTGAAGGCATCTTTTTTTTTATGTTGACTTTGGGTCATTCAAATGTGCCTTGAGGAGAAGATGTTTCTCGGCCAGCAATTGGTTGATGTCTTCGGAATTTTCATCAAACCAGTCTTTATGCTTTCGGGGGGCTGGTCCCAGGATTTCCATAGCAGTGTTGTAAATTATGTCCTTTAGGGCTCTCCATTCTGTTTCTGTATCCTGTTTAGCTGCAGCATTTGGCTTGAGGCGGTCTTCCAGCATATTTTCAAACGACTGCTGCATTTTCTTGCTGTTTAGGCGGGTGACAATTAGCTTTTTTTGCATTTTCACCCCTTGAGGACGCCGTGGTGGCCTGATGTGAATGTTTATTTTCGAGACAATGAGACGATGGTCTGTCCAACATTCGGTACCACACATGGATTTTGTCACTCGGACGTCTTGTCTGTCACTCCTCCTGACAATGACATAGTCAATGAGGTGCCAGTGTTTCGAGCGAGGGTGCATCCACGATGTCCTATTTCTCATGGGGAGACGGAAAATTGTATTCGTAATCAGTAGATCATGTTCAGCACTTTCTGAAGGAGGCGGAGTCCATTGCTGTTACAATTTCCGACTCCATGCTTTCCAATAATGCCACTCCAAGAGGTGGTGTCCGTGCCTACTCTGGCTTGGGAACAGATGTTAATACATTGTGCAGGTCCTCATAGAACTTGTTCTTGACATCATCTTCGTTGGTCATAGTTGGTGCGTAGACACTCACAATGGTTGCATGCTTCCTTCCATTCAGCAAAGGCAACTTCATGGTCATGAGCCTGTTGCTTATAGCCTTTGGAATTCCAGCTAATTTGCCGACCAGGGCCGACTTAATGGCAGATCCCACACCGGATTGGCGTCTTTCCTCGCTTTTCCTTCCACTCCAGAAAAATGTGTAGCCGGCACCTATTTCACAGATTTGGCCTTCTTCTGCAAGTCGTGTCTCGCTCAAGGCTGCAATGTCGATGTTGTACATGCCCAGCTCTCTCCCAATCAGTGCTGTTCGTCTCTCTGGACCCGACGCGCCGTCTCTGTCAAGTAGGGTGCGTACATTCCAAGTTCTAATTGTTAAGGGAATATGGTTTACTCTTTTAGCTTTGCTTGTTTTATCTTTGTTTGTATGTCGACCGCAGTGAAGGGTACCCACCAACCGCGGCTAGCTGGTTAGGTAGTGATGAAGCAGACAATGTTTAGGGCACCTTTTCTAGCCCCTTCCTCATGCTATGGAGGTGAGCAGTGTGTTCCTATAGAGGGCTGCTCAGTCGCTCAGGAGGCTGCCGAATCCCACTGCAGCTCCGGTCAGTAGAAGACGACCATATGGCCTGAGCCGCCTGTGTGCAGGTCTGCGACTACGGCTGCCAGCGTACCCACGCCTGCCGCTTCGCCGCTCGCCCATCGCCACAGGGCTTGAAGGTGATATATGACGTTTGATGAAGAATGACTTGCGCGATGACTTGGATTAAAGTGAGGAAGAGTTGCGCAATTCGTCGACCTCACTCTCTCGCCCGAGTCCATCTGAGTCCAGTGGCAAGACAAGTCAAGACGACTGGAGACGAATACAGGTGCAGTGAATGACCATATTATATAGTCTGTGACGGAATTACACCGTGATAAAGACGAGCTCTAGTGTGTAGCAGTTGTCGTCGTGTACACCCCCCCCCCCCCACCTCTACTGGCAACAATTTGTATGCAAGTACATTTACATCATTTTACACAAATTGATTTTATTTATTTATTAATTATTTGTATGTGTGGATTAAGGGCCACTTTTATTCACACAGGTGGATGTCAGCGTGACCGAATGGATAAGATCGCTCATTCTTAAACATCCTGTGTGCTGATGCCGATGTCGCAGGTTCAACCCCTATACAGGAAAGTTGGACTAAAATGTTGTCGTCTCTGACTTTGGGACATAAATTACAAGTACCTCAGAAGTCGGAGTGGGTTTACCACGGGTAATAGGGAATGCTAATCCACACGCAACAAATCAGTCCAGTGCTTCTAGAAGTAGTAGTCAAGAAATTTAATCCAGTACAAAGCAAGGAATATGTTTCTTTTTTACTTTAAAAAAAAACAAACCAAAAAAAAAAAAAACACTCAAGCGTAGTGCATACACGTGTTACTACCACGTCTAGTGCACTGGTCAGATTTTTGTGTGTGGATTAGCTTTCCCTGTACGCCGAACTATGAAAGGTCTCATGTAATGACAGAATCATTAACGCCGAACTAATCAAAGGTCTAACGGTATGACATAATCATTAATGCCGAACTAATGATAGGTCTTAATGGTATCACACAATCAATAATCCTCATCATCATATTCCTGTCTCGACCATGCCACACGGCAAAGCCATCCGGGTATTTACTTCTCGGTCTTCCCCTTGGTCTCTTCCCTTCGATCTTACCAATTGTCACCAAGTTCTCCAATTCATTTCTTCTCATAACATGCCCAAAAGATTTTGACTGTCTACGTCTAATGACTCTAATCAGTTAACGATCTTCATTTGTTGAAGAACTTGTTCATTGGTTTTTCTGGCTGTCCATAGTATTCTTTGCATTTTCCTCAGAAACCACATTTCTACAGCCATCAGATGTTTTTCAGCTTGACTGCTCATGTCCACGCTTCATATCCATACAAAAGTACAGGTTCTATGTAGCACTTCAACACTCTTTTTCTCGTTTCAATTAATATCTTTTTATTGGTCAGTATGTTTTTCATCGTGCAAAAGGCTACCTTCGCAATGGCAATTCTTGTTCTAATCTCTTCAAGGCATCTCCCTCAGATGTTATAACTGTGCCGAGATAACTTTATCGATTCACTTGTTTAAGAATATGCCCATTTACTCGTATATCACATTGTGGTATTTTCTTCTTCCCAGTGACGACCATAATCTGTGTCTTCTTAATATTCAGTTCTAAACTAGTTATTCACTGTGTGCAACAACCGCATCTACTAAATTTTGCAGGTCCTGTTCATTGTCTGCAATCAAGACTGCATCATCTCTATCCACTTGAGCATGCTCATCGAGTCGCTAAGAAAACATGCCCTAGTGAATGTCTGTGTCTCGAGCCATGTTATTTCTTTACTTACTGCCATGACTTCCATAGTCCTCCTTCACAATTCTCCCTTCGGCGTGCACCGTAAAAGCCCACGAGCTTCTCACATGTCGGGATGGATCCGAGGAGAGTGGTTGCTGTCTCTGGAGCGGTCTCGGCTGGCAAACATTAGTTTCATCTTCGTGCCAGGGCATGCGGGAGTACAAGGAAATGAGCGGGCTGACAAGCTCGCAGGTAAGGCTACTGTGGAGGGCGGACGCGCCATGGACCAGGCTGACATTCTGAATGCTCTATGAGAAGTAAGACTGTTACGAGAACCAAGTGATGACTGTGCATCTACAACTATGGCCAGACTGCGAGAACTGCAAATTAAAAGAGGTGTGGCCAAACAAGAACACTACGCAGGAAGCCAAAGAAGATTGATAAACCAACACAGAACTGGTGTCATGAGCCGCTACACGCTGCGGGATTTGCTGAGGAGGAGATCCGAGCACTTATGGACTGAATGGTTCGATGTGCAATGAGGATGATCTGTCGACTAACTAACTAACTAACTAAGACTGTATCATCCGCATGTCTAATGTTATTGATGTATCTTCCCCCAATGTTGATTCCTTCCATATCTTCTATATTTCTGAAAATATTTTCACTGTACAGGGAATAAAGATCTGGAGACATTACGCATCCTGTCTCACACCTCTTTTAATAGGTTGATATTGACCTACATCGTTATCAATTCTGATGGCAGCTTGTTATTTCAAATATATATTTTTTACAAGTCTAAGGTCTTTTCCATCAATTTGTAGATTTTCAAGCATCCTTATCATGTCGACATGTCTCACTTTATCGAAAGCCTTTGTTTAGTCAATAAAGCAAAGATATAGATCTTTGTTTACTTCTATAGAACGTTCAATTACTGTTCTCAGTATATACACAACATTTACTGTGCCCGTACCCTCTACAAACACATATTGTTCTTCTCCTATTTCGGGTTGTATCTTTTTCCTAACTCTTTGCATGATAATTCTTAGCAAAATCTTCGTGATGTGGCTCATCATACTAATTGTTCTATGTTAATCGCATTCCAAGGCTCCCGATTTCTTCGGGTTTGCAATAAATACATAATTACATAATTCAGGAAGTATATCTCCAGTATCGTATACTGCGTTCAGCAGTCTGGTGACTTGGTCTATTTAATGTTCTTCTAAGGCATTGATAATTTCTATTGTAATGTTATCTGTACCCGGGGTCCTGCCAGTTTTCATATGATTACGAGCATTTTGAACTTCCATTTTAAAAATTGATGATCCTTCATTATTATTCCGATGATCATATTGTTCCTCTCTTGTATCATCATAAAAGTCTTTCACATAATCTGACAACGCATGTAAAATCTGATCTTTTTCTATTATGATGTTGCCATATTTGGTTTTTAAGCAACCCGTTTGTGTGTGTGTTCTTTTGTTAGTGATGTCATTAATTTTTTTGTGCATTAATTTGATATTCCGGGTGTTGTGTTGGTTTTCAATTTCCTTGCAGTTGTCCTCGAGCCATGTTTCTTTTGCCTCTTTTCATAGCTTCCTAATTTTCCTGTGAATCTCTTCATATTTTTTCCTTATTATTTTTGTTATTTCTTCTTACTTCCATGAATTTTAAGATGTCTTCCGTCATCCATTTCTTGCGTCCTATTATCTGTATTTTTGGGATGGTTGTTTCTGCAGCTTGGTTGACTGATTTCTTTAATATTTCGCATTGGTCACTGACGTCTTGAAATAATATTTCAATGCATCGAAACTGTTCTTTACCTCTATATTGAATTTATCTTTTGTTTCCTCACTCTTCAGTGCCTGTAGATCAAATTTTGTGATTCTTTGTGAATATTTGACTTTCTTTAATTGTATATGTAAATTGCTTAAGATTAATCTATAATCATTAGCTCCGAATTAAGGAAAGGTCTAATGGTATGATACAATCATTAACGCCGAAATAATGAAAAGTCTATTGGTATGATGCAATGAATAACGCCGAACTAATGAAAGGTCTTAATGGTATGATACAATCATTAACTCCGAACTAATGAAAGATCAAATGGTATGACAGAATCATGAACGCCGAACTAATGAAAGGTCTAATGGTATGACTAAATCATTAACGTCGAACTAATGAAAGGTTTAATGGTATGACTAAATCATTAACGTCGAACTAATGAAAGGAAGTGAACACATTTCATTGAACCAGAGGTGAGGAAGGAAGGCCCGCGCTGGATGGGACATACATTGAGAAAATCTGAGGATAGTTTGACTAGATGGTCTTTGGCTGGAGCCCATAGGGCAAATAGAAAAAAACGAAAAGAGACCAACAGCACACGGATGAGAGACCCAACAACACACGGACACGAGACCAACAACACACGGACACGGGACCAACAATAAATGGACAAGAGACCAACAACACACGGACAAAAAGGCAAGAGACTAACAACACACGGACAAGAGAACAACAAACTACGGACAAGAAGACAAGAGACCAACAACACACGGTCAAAAACCAACAACACGCGGACAATGACCAACAACACACGGGCAAAGACCAACAACACACAGACAAAGACCAACAACACACGGAGATGAGAGACCAACAACACACGGACAAGAGACCAACAACACACGGACAATAGACCAGCAACACACGGACAAGAGACCAACAACACACGGACAAGAGACCAACAACACACGAACAAGAGACTAACAACACACGGACAAGAGACCAACAACACACGGACAAGAGACCAACAACAACCACACGGACAAGAGACCAACAACAAACAAGAGACCAACAACACACGGACAAGAGACCAACAACACACGGACAAGAGACCAACAACACACGAACAAGACAACAACAACACACGGACAAGAGAACAACAACACACGGACAAGAGAACAACAACACACGGACAAGAGACCAAAAACACACAGACAGGGAACCAACAACACACGGACAAGAAGACAAGAGACTAACAACACACAGACAAGAGAACAACAAAATACGGACAAGAAGACAAGAGACCAACAACACACGAACAAAGATCAACAACACACGGACAAAGACCAACAACACACGGGCAAAGACCAACAACATACGGACAAAGACCAACAACACACGGATAATAGACCAGCAACACACGGACAAGAAGACAAGAGAACAACAACACACGGACAAGAAGACAAGAGACCAACAACACACGGACAAAGACCAACAACACACGGACAAAGACCAACAACACACGGACAAAGACCAACGACACACGGACAAAGACCTACAACACACGGACAAGAGACCAACAAGACACGGACAATAGACCAGCAACACACGGACAAGAAGACAAGAGAACAACAACACACGGACAAGAAGACAAGAGACCAACAACACACGGACAAAGACGAACCACACACGGACAAAGACCAACCACACACGGACAAGAGAATTACAGGCAGCATGAATAATTTGCCGGTCTCCCTGGTAGGAGTTAGCGACTTTCTCCGTTATCCCGTATATTCTCGTGAGTTACGTAACCTGCGCGAGAATCAGTAACGGTTCTCGCCGCGTTGGTGACTTACGGGGTGTGTGAGCCGGCCGCTCAGAAAGCAATGACAAACTACTGGGCGTAATCTTGCCAAAAAATCACCAGTCAGCTGAAAGATGCTGATGTTGACAGCGATGTCATGTAAAGGATATGCGAACCCAAAAAAATGAATAATTTATGGAAGGACTGGGGACAGCGG